>JAQFVV010012571.1:447118-655770 GCA_028023455.1 Epiperipatus broadwayi
TTATATATTGAAATAAAGCATGAATGTGCCACTTATTATATTTATTTAATGATAGAATAATATTGGCATATATTATCTGAGTATTATTTGTATATTTTTTAAATCTTACTGGATAAACAGTAGTATAATAAAATAGTTTTTGATCACTTTGTTAATAAGTAGAATATGTTTTTTGCTTAGACATGCATGTAAGTGCATATATGTATGTAATGTTTTTAACTTTTTACAATTTGTATATTTTCATATGTATATCAACATATGTATATCAACATATGTGTGGTCAGCTGTATCAGTGTTGTGAGATAGTGGGGAGAGTGGTAAAACATGTGGAAGTTCAGTGCTCATAAATTCTGCTCTATTACATATATAGACACAGGTATATATAAGCCTGTGAATTTTAGCATCTTAAATATCTGCATACTATATCTTTTTCTTCTTGTGTAGTTTATTATTTTCAATCTATGAATCAAAATTTTTTTCATGTAATTTAAGTGTGCTCGCTGTGATGCCTAATTGGATTTACCTGTTATTATTTCTAATTAATAAATTTGTATATCATTGGCCTACTTATCCTATGATTTTATTTTATACTAAAATAGGTTTGTAAAATATTATATGTTGGCTATTTTTTCTTGTTTACAATCACAGTTCCTAGGGTCACTGTTTTCAAGCTGTGCCTGCTTAATATTTGGTTTATATATATTTATTTTCCTATCTCTTTGCAGGGGACATCTTAATTTTTTCTGTATTGTGCTAAGGTATCATCTTTAAAAATCCATTTGCTGCATTTTTTATTTTTTTAAAAAAGAAAAATTGAAAGTTTATACTTGGCCTGTAAACACATGGTTTACTATGGCCAAAGCATAGATGGTGATGCAGTTTTTTTCTTGTAATTATTATCATAATTACTTAATAGTTTTGTTCAGTGCTGAATAATCATGCTCTTTTACTTTTTCGTGCCATATTATTTTTTTATTTTCTGATTTTATCTATGATGATTTTTTATGTTAAATGGGTTTGAAATGACCTCATCTTTCCCCCTCATGGGGGATAAATTTCCATATCATTTATTCATATGCATACATTATCATTTATCAATATCATAACAATGACTTAAAAATTGTTTTGCCCATGAATATGAGAGACAAATCTCAAAAAGCACTCAGGCCTGTATTGTTTATTTTTGATTATTTTCTTATCATTAACAGCTTCTTCACCCAGCATACTAAAGTGTTTTTATATACTAATATCATTACACTGTATAATTTCAGAGTTCCAGCTCCGAGATGGGTTGAGTGGAATGGAGCAATATTTTCATGTGTGGGTGGAGGCCTGCTATATTAAAATTTTGTTGCAAAGTTCTATGAAAAAAAAATATATTTAGTTTACAAAATTTTATTCTCATTTTATAGTGTAGAGAGCTAAAATTTATGTTGAATACATTTGGTTTCTACTTTTATACTGGTGCTAAACATTAATGGATGCATCATTTTTAAATGATCTGAAAAAATAGCCACATTTAGTTAAATACAGAAGTTAGGCAGAAATTAATATTTGCTTAGAAATTATGAGAAAATTAAATTTTATCAATTCTAGTAAAAAAATATTTCAATAGTATTTAATCATTGTAGGTCCTAAAATGACCCTATAATTACTCAAATTTTATTATGTTTGAAAAATTGGAATTAGAAATAGAAAAGATGTGGTAAAAATATATTTAAATGAAAGGTTTCAACATTTTTACAGTTTTTTTAATTATTCTATATTCTTTATATTTAAAAATATAAAAATGAAATATTCGTGGAAAGCCTTCTTAAAATTGTCAAAGAAATATTATTTCAGATTAGGGGGGAAAAGCCAAAAATAATGAAAATAAATGGGCTGCGGAAAAAAGAAGTCACAAATGTTGCATTTTAAAAATAGAAAATAAAAATATTAAAAAATATCTAAATATTAATTATCTTTGAATAAACTAATAATATTCTCGTAAATGAGTTGAAAATGAAATTAATATAAAATAATACAAAAGGGATGTTAAGATAGTTTTCATAATGATGAATGATGTACCATGCGTTTATAAAAAGATATTATATATTTTTAAAGCAAATTCAAAAACACAAGCATGGACAAGGCACGAGATTTGTTCAACTTTTTATAAAAATTGTAAAAGAATTTTTTTTAAATATAAGATAGACCGCAGCATGTGGTTAATAAAAGAGTTACAAAAATTAAAACAAGGATCAGCAAGAAAATAAGATATGATGTTAAATTTGACAAAATCACCCTTTGCTTGGAATTTATCTGAGCAAAAACATGAGGTATTATTACTTTAAAGATGCGGGATCAGAAAAAGCCATTATTAATTTACAAGGCTGGGATATATATATAATATGCAGATTTTGAATAAAAATTCAATTTTGTGATATGATCTTGGTATAAAGAAATATATTTATAAATTAAACAATTTTGGGATTTTTTGCAAACTATATTTTTTGTTATTACATCATGCATCACGAGAAATAAAACTACTTTTTATGTGAAAACTGGCCCTCAAAAGTGAATTTACGTGGGGCGATTCTTGGCCTTGGGTTTTTACATTAGATTGGATGATGATGATAATAATAATAATAAGAAGAAGTTTTTCAGTTATTACTAAACAGCAATAACAACTATATTACTAATAAAAAATAATAATCATTCAATTCATTTTCTATTTATTAATGATAATGGTAAAAATATTATAGTTAATAAGTTTTGGGAATTTAATGTTCAAATATTATTGATTTTGATAAAGAATGATTAATTTTTCTATATAGTAATCATCAGTTTGAATAGAATTTGTAACAAAAATAAATAAGTTTTAGCATATTTTATCAAAATCTTTTGTTTAACTCTTGAGAAATTTTGTTATTTATCTTTGTACATTGGGAATAGGGGGGGAAAATTCTCCACTTCCATCATTTTATTTAGTGTTTAATAATTTTTAAAATAAAATATATCTTGCATTTATTATTTGAAAATATCTTTTTGGTGAAACAGCTAAAATTAGACTTTCATTTCGGATATCATAAAGAAATATTGTTGATTTATCTTGCCATGTAGAATAAAATGAACCCGTTGACTTGAACTGACATAATATTGTTCATGTTATTACTGATGGTGTAGACCAGATAACTGCTTTATTATGAAATGGGGTCACAAGCTAATTAGATTTTTTTAAAATTGAAATCTTAATAAAAAGCTGCTTAATTATTGCAATTATATTGTTAGTTTTTTTTATTACTTTTTAAATCTAATTAAGCAAAAATATATGTTCATCCCATTGCTTTATAGAAATTCAATAGTGGTATTTGAATATGCCTATTTACACTTCGTACTGTATTTATAAAAGTTTCATAGACTGAATTTTTTATTTATTTTAATTTTTTATTATAAAAATTTTTTAAAAATGTTTTCTTTTTTGTGTTGTAAGAATGGCAATTTTTATTTTGTAGTAAATATTTTTTCATAAACAAATTATTTAATAACTACTTCTTTTTACAGTTTATATTTTCCTCTCTTTAAAATCCTCTCATTTTTAACATTTCACTATATCATATCTTTTCCAAATAATTAAAAAATATTAAACAACTTTCTTTATGCTTTGTACAGTCTAAAATGATAACAGACAGTTGACTCAAAAAACCGAAAATTCCTATCAATTCTTAACTTTTATTTCTAAAAAAACTACTTTAATATCACCTATCGTCGGAATTAACTATCTTAATTATTATTATTAAATTTAATTTGACAAAAACATTTAATAGTAATAATTGAAATGGTTAGTTTATTTGATAGGTGATATGAAAATTGGAGAACCCAGAAATAAAAGTTGAGGTTTGATCTAGGAATTTTCAGTTTTAAAGTCAACTGTCTGTTATTATGCTAGACTGTACAAAGCATAAAGAGAGTTGTTTAATATTTTTTTAATTATTTGGAAAAGATATGATATAGTGAAATGGTAATTTTGAGAGGATTTTAAAGAGAGAAAAATATAACTGTAAAAAGAAATAGTTATTAAATAATTTGTTTATGAAAAGTATTTCTGCAAAATAAATTGCCTTCTTGCAACACACAAAAAGTATTTTCTAAATTGCTTTTATAATAATAAAATTAAAACTAAAGTAAATTCAGTCTATGAGACTTGCTGAAAGATAGCACTGCAGTATTGCAAGTAAAAATAAACTTATTCAAATACACTATTAATGAATTTCTATAAAGCTTGGGATGAACATATATTTTTGCTTAATTGGATTTAGAAGTAATAAAAAAACTAACAATAAGAATTGCAATAATTAAGCAACTTTTTATTAAGATAGCAGATTAGTCTGAAATCTTCAATGCTTTTGTGACCCATTTCATAATAAAGCAGTTATCTGGTCTGCATGGTCAGTAATAACATGAACAATATTATGTCAGTTCAAGTCAGCAGATTCATTTTATTCTACATGGCAAGCATAAATCAACAATATTTCTTTATGTTATCAAAAATGAAAGTCTAATGCTATTTTTTTTCCTAAAAGATATTTTCAATAATAAATACAAGATATATTTTATTTTAAAAATTATTAAAGCACTGAAAACTCAAATGATGGAAATTAAGAATTTTTTTTGCAATATATTAGTAAAGGTACAAAGATAAGTAACTTTTATTTCTCAAGAGTTCTAAAAAAAGATTTTGATAAAAAATATGCTAAAAACTAATTTTATTTTGTTACAAATTCTATTCAAACTGATGATTATATATAGAAAAAATTAATCATTCTTTATCAAAATCAATAATATTTGAGACATTAAATTCCCAAAACTTATTAACTATAATATTTTTACCATTATCATTAATAAATAGATATTGAATTGAATGATTATTATTTTTTATTAATATTATAGTTGTTATTGCTGCTGCTCTTCTTCTTCTTCTTATTATTATTATTATCATCATCATCCAATCCCAATATAAAAACCAAAACCAAGAATCACTTTTTGTAAATTCTTTTTTGAGGTTATTTTTCACATAAATTCATAATTTTATTTCTAATGATACATGATTAATAGCTTCTTTATATAGTTTACAAAAAAATCCCAAAGTTATTTCATTTATAAATATATTTCTTTATACAAGATCCTTATCACAAAATGACACATTTCTAAAAATCTGCTTATTTTTATGTATACACAACATCCCAGCCTTGTAAATTAATAGTAATATTTTCTGATCCCCATCTTTAAAGTAATAATACCTCATATTTTTGCACAGATAAATTCCAACAAAGTGTTTGTCCAATTCTTTATCATATCTTATTTTCTTGCCTATCCTTGTTTTAGTTTTAGCAACTCTTTTATTAACCACATGCTGCAGTCTATCATATATTTTAAAAATTCTTTTTACAATTTTTATAAAAAAAGTTGAACATCTCTCGAATGCCTTTCTACTTGTTTTTGAATTTGCTTTAAAATATATAATATCTTTTTATAAACACATATTGCATCATTCTCATTATGAAAAACTATCAATTTCTTGGGTAAACTTTCTTCCTTTTTTGTATTATTTTATAATTTCATTTTCCAATAATTTACAGAATATTATTGGTTTATTCAGAATAATTATATTTAATTATTTTTTTAATATTTACCTTCTATTTTAAAAATACAACATTTGTCTTCTTTTTTTCCGCCATTTATTTTCATTATTTTTGGCTTTTCCTTACTAATCTGAAATAATATTTCTTTGACAATTTTTACTTAAGACTCCACAGTATTTCCACGTTTTCTCTATTTTTAAATATAAGAATATAGAATAATAAAAAAAACTGGCAAAAATGTAGAAACTTATCACTGAAATATATTTTACCACATCTTTCTATTTCTAATTCCAGTTTTTTTTCAAACATAATAAAACATTTGAGTAATTAAGACATTTTTAGGACCTACATTAATTAAATCCTATGGGCTCTACATTTCTGAATTGATAGGAAATTTAATTTTCTCATAATTTTCTAAACAAATATTGACTCTACTTAACTCTGTATTTCAATAAATAGTATTTTTCAGATCATTTCGTAATTAAATCCATTAATGTTTAGCACCAGCATGTGAGTAAAAAGCATCTTTGTTCAACATAAATTTTAGCTCTCTACCCCATTCTATGAAATAAAATTTGTAAATTAAAATATATTTTTTCATAGAACTTTTGCAACAAAATTTTTTAATATAGCTTTGGCCATCCACCACACACATGAAAATATTGCTCCATTCCACTCCCCATCTCAGGCTGGCTCTGATATTATACAGTGTAATGATATTAGTATATAGAAGCACTTTAACATGCTGGGTGAAGAAGCTGTTAATGATAAGAAAATAATCAAAGTAAGCTAATGCAGGCCTAGTGCTTTTGAGATTTTGTCTCTCATATTCATGGGCAAAACAGATTTTAAATCATTGTTGTGATATTGATAAATGATAATGTATGTAAATGCATATGTAATGATATGGAAATTATAGGGGTAATCATGGGGGAAAAGGAAATCATTTCAACCCCATTTAACATAAAAAATCATCATAGATAAAATCAGAAAATAAAAAAAAATGAGCATGTATAATAGAAGTAAGAGCATGATTATCAGCACTGAACAAAACTATTAAGTAATTATGATAATAATTACAAGTTACAAACTGCATCACCATCTATGCTTTGGCCATAGTGTACCATGAGTTTACAGGCCAACTATAAACTCAATTTTCTTTTTTAAAAAATAAAATGCAGTAAATGGATTTTAAAGATGATACCTTAGCACAATCCAGAGAAGTATCTGGATGTCCACCCAAAGACATAAATCCTTACATATATATAAACCAACTGTTATTGCTTGGCCCAGCTTGGAAAGCAGTGACCCTAGGAACTGTGATTGTAAACAAGAGAAAATAACCAACATATAATATTTTAAACCTATTTTAGTATAAAATAAATTCACTGGAATAACTTAAACCAATGATATACAAATTTATTAATTAGAAATAATAACAATTAAATCAAATTAGGCATCTGGCAAGTACACTACAAATATAATTACATCATTCTGATTTTGATTCATAGATTGAAAAATAATAAACTACACAGGTAGCATTAACTATAATATTCTGATATTCAAATTGCTGAAATACACAGGCTTATATATACCTGTGTCTATATATGTAATAAACAGGGTATGAGCACAGACTTTCACATGACCCACCACTCTCCACACTATCTCACAACACTGATACACCTGACCACACATATGTTGATATACATATGTTGATATACATATTATGATATACAAATTGTAAAAAGTATTAAACAATTACATACATATATGCACCCACATGCATGTCTAAGAACATCAAATATTCTACTTATTAACAAACTAATAAAACTATTTTATTATACTACATAAATGCCTGTTTATATGTAGATAAGCCTATCCAGTGGATTTAAAAAATATACAAATAATACTCTGATAATATATGCCAATATTATTCTATCATTAAATAAATATAATAAGTGGCACATTCATGCTTATTTCAATATATAAAATATTTTCATTACCAATTCTAATTACTTTTATCTAATAACAAGATATATATATATATATATTTAAAATGTTAAATTTTTTAAATAATCCCGCATCAATTTTTCCTCCAAGTTATTCTTAATTATAAACATCTTTAAAAGTATTGTTAGAAAGTTCTTTGTTTCTAATTTTCATCCTCTAACTTTAAAAAACTTACTCCGAACATCTTCAATGAAAAAGAATCCTACTGGAAAACGTATAGGCTAAAAAAAGATTGTCCCTCAGCACTCCATAATGCTCTTGGCTTAAACAACAAATTATTGATCAAAAAAGCCAAACACTGGTTTCTGGAACCCAAATTTATTGATTTTCTTCTGAAATTAAATCTCTCATCATTATCCACTAATCACTTCCTCATGATGAAAAAGGGATTTAACAAAATTAGCTCTCAATGTCTGAGCGAAGAGGAAACAATTCAACACATTTTCCTAAATTGTACACTTCTACTTAGGTCTTTCATTGACAAAAAGGTAAAATGCTATTCTTCAGACACATTCTTCCAGCAAGCAATTAAAGCTGGAAATTTCACTAACATTAGATAAGCAATTTTCCTATTCTTTGTCATCAGGCTAACGAGATGCAGTTTTGTTCTGGGCAACATGAACACCACTAACCTTCAAGTGTTTAAAGTACTCATCAAGAGTAATTCCATCAGATATAAAATGCTTGCTTCGGATTGGCTGCACCAACAAACCTGGGCTGACATACATCTACATGTTAGTGCACTGATTATTGCCAAGATATCAATGATCAAATTTTAAATCTTGCCTCAACAATGCAATATCAAAATGAGCTCAGTCATATATGAGAACTCTCCCAGATTATCTAAAGACTCCCAATTAGTGGATTGACACACCATCTACCTCAATGATAAAAGTTAACACATTTAATCATGAACTGAATAGCTTAACTTATAAGAAAGTGACGGACAGATCTCCAGATGCTTAGAGTTGAACTAACAGATTGGGAGCGAGTCACTGACCTAGTCAGCATTCTCCCAACCCATTCAACCTCTGATTCATATCCTAATTTTAAAAAAAGTTATAGATTTTTGATGTGCCTTTCAGTGCTCAAAGAGGCTTTCATAATTGCCCAACTGGGACAAAGTGATGGACAAATCTAGAACTCTACTGAAGCATTGATTCAACAACCTGAGTCTCAGATGCTACATGTGGTTTCTCAGGTCACATCATGTATGTATTCACTTCTCATTTACCTATTGACATCACTTGGTAATCATGTAATCATCATTATACAAAGTTGTATCAATTGTTTGAATAAATCGTTTTTTTTTTAAAAAAAAACTTTAAAAAACTTTCTCAAATTTATTTCCATCAAATCAATTGCTTTAATTTAATTCAAAATTATCTATTCTTCATCAATAGAATAGATGTTAAATATTTTCTAATAGACAAAAAGTAGAAATTGACTTTCTTTCACTGCAAAATTAATGATTGAGATATGTTTTTCTCAATGTATAATACATTCTACTCACTAGCTAATTTCTTCCATCAGATCTTAATATCATCGTTGTGAAATAAATATTAGCATGACTAATCTTTATATGATCAGCAGTAATTATACATTTGTGCTAGCAGTACTGGAATCTCAGTAAGCTGGCCTAATATAATCATCCATGATAGTATAGTTGACATTTTTGGAAAAATTGGCAGTCAGTTAGCTCCATTTAATCTCTATAGTTTGATAGACTTCAGGCAGACAAGTAGTCTAGCAGCAACTAGCACTCTAAATATACCTTATCTTTATAACTTAATAATCTTATCTTTTTCTTTCAAACTCTCTTTTTATAGTCTGTGGTGAAATTTGAAACCATAATAACTAAATATTTAAATATAAGTATAGTATATATACTTTAAGCTAGATGTATCCCCTCTAATTACAAATTGCTTAACGTGTATATACTATATTTGTGTTTAAATATTACATATTTAGCCTGTATTCTGCTCATCCCTCTTTTGAGTATTTAAATAGACAAAGTCCTGCATATGAGAGGTTAAAAGGACTTATGGTCAACATGGGTATGACAACAAAAATTGGCAAACAAGGGTTATGAACATGCCATCATTAGATTTTCAATGATATGGATGGCTGAAGAGTTGGAGAGTAAAGAAGATTGAAGCTTGTACATTAAAGTTTGAAGATTTACTATCTTAACATAAACTGATCATATATTATATATATATATATATGATTATATATATATGTTTTGGGGTGAGGTGATAATCCAGACCAACTGATGAGAGCTAGTTCAGCACAAAATATGTATATTGGAGATCATCTATCTTTTTGCATGAGTTGTATAAAATAGAGTGTATAACTAAAGGGAGCTTAAATGCCTGGATTCATATCCCCTCTAATAACTAAGTAAGATTTTTCTTAATCTTGACCAAAAAAAAAACACAAGTTAATGACTCTTTTCAATTCACATTAATCAAAAGTAATTATCTAAAATTTTTTTTAATACTTCAAACAAAATCAGATTGTAGATTTTAAAATCAAAGTATATTATAATAATTTTATTAAAAGTAATTTTAATTTTAAAAAGAAATTCTTACTTAATCCAATTAAGAATAGATAGAATTTTATAATTATTATCTATTGTAAAATAAAAACAGACTTGGTTTAGATTTTTTTTTTCTTTATCAAAATCAAAATTAAATAAAACAATAATAACCTTTTTTATTTTTTATTTAAAATACAATAATTTATAATAATTTTAAATATCAAAATTATTATTTAAGCATCATTCTGTTATTCCAGTGTATATTTTTTGTAAATACATATCTACAATAAATGTTGTTTGTGTTCATTTCTACTTCTACTTTCAACTTTATACATATATATGCAGACACACTCTACTATGTTGTTGTATGTCATGAGATATTACCATGCCAATAAATATTTCTACTTGTAGTTTATTTACTTAAAAATATTATCTATAACCAGAGCATGATTCTGTGGACTGCTTTACTTCTGAACTCTGCCCCACATAACAAGAAGGAAAAAAGAGTCCAGCTTCTTTCCATTATCCTTTCTGAAGTACAATAGTTGTAAAAGCTGTCACAACTCTTAGGACTTCTTTAACAATATTTAGATCAACTTTAGCCAATATATCAATAATTAGTTTAAAATAATTCATGTTTAACACCCATTAAACTCTCTTATGCATAAACTTATTTATGTTTTCTATTATGAAAGTTAAAATCCTTCAATAACAAAATATTTACACTATTATTTAATTTTTTATGCGATATTATTCCACTATTAATACCTATAATTTATTATATATATATATAAATAAATATTATGATACTTTTAATTTTCATACTTACACTGTTTATTGATGTAACATATTTCAATAGACTGTAAACTAGTAAATTTTAAATAACATGGTTAATATAAATCTTTCATTCCATTAGCCTCAACTTATTGAAAATCCATTAGGTATTTTTAATTCAGAAACTCTTATACATAAGTTTACATTTTCTATTTATACTATATTATTGTTTAATCTTTAAGGGTTACTAATAATTAAATCATATTACACCTGGGTCTCGTTTTACGCGATAGATAGGTTCCTCAGAAAACACACGCAAATGAAATCGTGCAAAAATAGACATAACTTACATTGAAAAAGGAGGGATGCGGTCTGTGATTTTTCAAAATTCGCATAAAAGCAAAGCACCAACATAAAATTACTTTAAAATTCGCGCAAAAAAAAAAAATAAGAAAATAAAATATGACTAATAAAAATTTTCAAATTTGAAAAAAATTGATACAAGACAAACTTTTTTTAACTATAATATTTAATTTTATTCAAAATAATATATTTTTATGCATAATTTACAGTACAGTAATTTACATTTTTTATAGATGTTTTAATTATTATGATTTTCTGGTGACAATGTAATTAGTAATTAATCTTTGAGACAATGATTTTATTAATTGTTTACGAAGCTCGTGATATCCAGACATACAACCATTTATCTCTTGTTAGAATTTAAGAGCACGTTAATGATTAGTGTCATTAATAAAAAAATAATAATTGATTATGTTCTTTTTTAAGAAGCAAAAACAGAATGTGATTTAAAATGCAAAATTAACATGCACAATGTTTGAACAAATTTACATTATAATTTTGTAAAATTTAATATGTGTATACATAAAATGTGGAAATCATGATTTTAATTTCATTATTGCATAAAATATTACTATTATAAAGCACTGAAAATATTGAAATTACTAAGATGAAAGTCGAATTCCAATAATGTGCTATTACTTTCAATGTAATATAAGTGCACGAAATTTATTATTTAAAGTAATAGCGCATTATCGGAAATCGACTTCCGGTGAAATATGAATCATGTAACTTCAAAATCGTGTTAAATAAGTGCACGTAAAAAGAGACCCAGGTGTATATATAATTTATTATATAGTGTAACAATTAAGTTTCAGCTAAAATTTATTTAAGGGTAGATATCTTAAATTTTCATACTTAGATTGTTTATTCAATAAAGTTTTAAAAGTCATTAAAATGTCTCACCCTTCATTTTGTAATTCATAGGTTATGTTGTATAAGTATAAAGGAGAAAAAAATCAAATATTTGGTTTGTTCCATTAGATACATTTTGTAGACTAACTCTTTGGCAATTATTTTGCAATTCACCATTTTTTTTGTTCTCACATTCAACATAGAATTTAAGATTAAACCATTATTATTTATCAGTAAATAATAAATTTGACTTCATTTGATAGATATTTTTGTTTACTACTGAAATAAATTTTTAATGTTCATATTTTCTTTCTATAAATATTAAAAAAATAAGATCATAATCAAAACAAAAAGATTATATATATATCATCATTTCTAGAAAGACTATTTTAATTTTACAAAATCTTTATTATTTGTCATTTTTTAAAAAAAAATCTAAATGGATATTTATTTCTTTTATATCTAATGAAATAGGCTTTAACGGTTTTATTTTTTTCAATATTTATTGCAAAATTATGATAATTTTATAATCATTATTATAATTAGATTGCTTACAAAGAAAGCTAAACTTGCATTGTCCACTAATATAATGTTTTATTTTTGAAAATAACGTATTTCCATTCAAAATAAAATATTAATAATTTATATTTTGATTTTTAATAAATATTGTATAAATTGTAATAAATTCGAAATTAAACATGTTTTTGGTTATTTGAGTCATTTTCTTTAAACAAGGTCATAAAAATTGTGACTTCAAAAACCTCAGGTACATGTCAGGGTGGAGCTAAATTGCATTTTCATTAAGAAATTTAAATTTTCTTTGAACTAAAATTTTATATTATAACATATTACTGTATAGAGCTTGTGGAAACTTCCACTAGGGAGTGAAGTTAAAATGAAAACTAACTACAGTTAATATAATGCAATTACATACAGGTTTTAATACAATAAAAAGAATTGCATTAAATATTTTCATTATCATGAAATTTCTTGAGAATGAAATATTTTGGTGTGCAATAATATCTTTTTAAACATGTTTTTTTTTTACTCATTCTGATTTCCTTGGAGTTGAACTGTAATGTGAATTATAGATCAATTATGAGTTTTTACTTAGACAACAAACCCAATTCCACATCCAAAGAAAAGTTGTTTAGTAAAATGTGTAAAAAATTATATGGCATTAAAAAAAATAATATCATTATTAAAAATAGAAAAACCTATTTAAAACTGTCATACTCATTATGTAAGATTAGGGCTATAATCTTAAGACTATGTGTCTAGATGCGACAGTAGGAACCTCTACAAATCTTAACACAAGTTTAATGACTTTAAAAGGTGTAAAAAATAATTCAGCATAATAAAAAAAAATAACACTGTTAATAAAAATATGTTGCACAAGAAAGTTGTGGAATCAATCTTAGGATCTAACATTCCAAAGCCAGACACTTTACCCTACTCCAAACTGAATAATACATGTGAGCTCTGTAAAATACCAGTAGTAGAAAATTTCATCACATGCAAAATTACTGTAATTATGAAATAATATTTTTAAAACCAAGTTTTATTTTTAAATAAATTATTAATAATATGTTATCTTTTATATAAATTAGGAAGTTTAAGTGAAAGTGATTGGAAAATGTAGACATTTTCATTTGCATATAAATTTTATTCACGTCAGTCTGTTTGGTTTTGTGCAATGGTACAGTATATAAAATATGTTTGAAGGTGCAAGCATTGTCAGAAGTAAAGAAGCATTCCTCTTATATTTAAATTAAAAATATTTACAATCAAAATGTTTTTCTAACAATAAAGTCATTCGGAAATCTGAACATTTATGCATAACTTTTAGTATAAGTTTTATAAATTATCACAACATGGCTCTGACCTGCTCAGTTTAGCTTAATGATAAGAATATATATGTAGTATATTTCAAGCTTGAATGTCAAAATCTGAGACTTGGACAATTGTCACAATAAGTCTAAGTAAAGAAATATTCCTCTCATCTTTAAGTAAAAAATATTTACACTTGGAACTTATTTCTAACAATGAAGTGATTTGAAAATGTAAACATTTTCATTTACAAATAAATTTTATTAATTGTCTTGGTTTCCTGACTCACCCATGGTAAAGCAATTTTGTGCCCACATAACCTGCACATCTGCATGCAGTAGCCTTGCTAATGTTCCACTGATTTCTGTATTTAATGAAGTTGTCTCCAATCTATTTCTACATTACCTATTTCCTTACTTATTTCTATGAGCTGTGTGATTACTATTAAATTATCATCAAAGATGTTAATCAGATCTCAATTCTCTCTGTATCTCTTCCATTATGTTACTTTAATGCTTGAAAGTGATTGTATAATCAATAATTTTGTTATAAATAAGCATTTATTTTTATAGCGTCTGTAGATAATTGTAATTACATTCATATCGGCCTTTCAAGCCAATTGTGCAAACGCTTTGCGAGTGTTAAATAATAAATGAATGCCCTCATCACGCCTTCTGTGCCAGTACTTCAGATTTGCTCATATATAAATATTTGAGTCGTAGGAATAAGAGGATTCTTTTTTTTCCTGCATAAATTCTATATCTTGTATTGGTCAGAGGGCATTCATTTATTATTTAACACTCGCAAAGCGTTTGCACAATTGGCTTGAAAGGCCGATATGAATGTAATAATTTTGTTAGTAAACTAATATCCATAAAACAAATGAACCTAATTAAAATACTGACTGGCAATGACTGATTTATAATACTTTCCTAATAGTCTTCATATCATTTTTATATAATAATTATTTTTTGCAAATGGAAAATAATTTTCACAAGTTAATTTCTTTCATATACACTATATATTGTATCTAATTTAAATATATATAAAAAAGGCATTGTAACTAAAATATTATATCTCCTTTAAATAATCTTTTAAAATATTTAAAATTTTAACTAATTTAATTTCTACTTAAGATTTTTAATACATATATTGTAGCTAACATATTGGGTGTCCATTGTAACTAAAATAATTTATAATAGCCACCTGATATTCTCATAATATATATCATGTCTGTGTCTTGAGGGAGAAAAATGCTGGTTAGATAGATATAAATGAACTCCCAGATGGAAAAATAATATCATAATAATAATGATTAGAAATTAGTCATTTCAGTTATCTGGTATCTGGCCTATTTCAAACCCTAGTTAGGTAGCCATTGTATCCTCCATAAACAAGTAGTAACACATTGTAACTTAAATAAATTATTAAGACATTTATACTCCTGAAATAACACCAAGTGGGAGAGTACATTGGTAACCCAATAAAATATTTCCTCAATAAATCCAACAGTAAATTTTACCCACTTTTATCTCTTGGTTTTATATTAAGTGAATATCTAAGTGAAAAATAAATGAATATGGAGTGAATATGGTCTATCAGTGTGCCACTAGGTTATCTGAACCTAGACAATGTTATATTCTATAACCCTTTCAAATGTACTGGGTTTAAACCTCTTTTGGTACCTTATTTCTAACAAAATATAGGATTTTTGATTTTAGACCTATATCACTGTATGCACTAATATTACGATAAACAAAACATCCTTAAGCTATAGTGGTGTATATAAAATTCATCAGACCGAAATTATCTACTAGCTTTTAATATGATAAATGCATTTTAATCTCTTTATAAGCTTTACTAGCTCGTATTACACTATTAATTTAGGTTGCCAATTCACTCATCCTTGAATGATGTAAATGATGGAATGGTGGTTATTATAATATCATGAAATCATTATCTATTTATGGCCTTTAAACATTTATCTAGCCCATTAATTGAAAATGTGATGATAATGATGCTGGTACTTCCAGCCACAGCTTTAGAACTAAGCCTAACATGAAATTTAGTTTTTAGAAATTCATAACTATTTGGCTAATTTTAGCATGTCTAAATTAGAACTTAAACAGTTAATATTCACCAGTAATGATGAATGATCACAACTAATAAAGAATATCCTTAATGAAAATATATGCCTCATTTAATAAACAAATTAACATTTATTACTGCATTACTAACATATACATACAATTTAAAGATAAAAATGAAAATATATATGACTAATAATAATAAGTGATTATATTGAACTCATAAAATTAATATTAAATTCTTCCCCCTTTCCCATTAATGACAATATCTAACGTTTATCATAGTATAATGTATATCAATTTGGATAACAAATTGCTAAAATTTTCTATCCACAAGAAAAATATTTCATAAAAAAATAAATACTCTTTGTGCACACATACTTTTAGATCTTTATACATCTAAACTTAACATATAAAATAGAATGATTAATTAGAAAAAGTGTTAGTTAAATCGAAAAGAAAAAGATTTCCAGAAAGAAGTTTTGAATTACTTATATCCCCCTCTAAGCTAGTGAAATTTCTACTTATTAACTCAAAAGAAAAAACATAATCTAATATTTTTAATGCTGTATGCCTATTATTCTCACATTCATATGCAATTATATACATATGGCAAGTATTGTTATATTACTCTGTATGTGTGTGTTGATCCCCATTATAGCTAAAATATTATTTAGAAAAAACAAACAAATAATAATACAAAAAAAATCTTTTACATATTAACAAACATTTCATAAATTTAGATTAATATACAATAATACCCTTTAGAAAACAAAATTCATCAATAAGCGGGTATAATAATTTTAGCATACATAAAATCATTAATCAAGCTTATAGCTATTATTACTGAAGAAATTCTTGGTTTAACTCGATTTTAGTTCTCAAAGTTCAGACATAAGAAGAGATAACACTTTATAGCTAAAATTTTTGCTAATAGTCCCTGATATCATAAAAAATATATAATGAAAATTCATATTGCCAGTCCCTTTTCTTTTGTTGAGGCTTCCAAGAGTTCAAACTCAGCTTGTTAAATGTCTCTACATTTTGCAGCAAACACATACCAATATGTACCATGGTTATATGACCAATTTCCATGGTTCACTGGAACAGTCTTTCTTTGTTTGACTTGAAGCTTGTAATTCTTTTATGGTAATGATGATGATGAAGTTATTTGCTTCAGTAGAAACCATTTGGCACTGGAACTGTTTCTTCTCTTCCTGTTCAGCATAGTTCTTCTAATAGACAGAATATATCTGTTGTTCTCATATTTATAATTTTGCTGGGTTTAAACTCAGTCACTGGAATCTGAACCTGCATGGTTTAATACTTATCAGCAGATCATTTATTTTCATTCAGCTTTTAAATGCAGGTGAATGTTTCTTCTACTTAAAATATGGATGAGCAGTCAGTTTCTCCCAATCAATCATAAGGTGTAGAATACTTTTGATTCAGACAATTATTTCTTTATATGATGTGTTGGCTGATGGCAGTCTGATAGACCAATGAAATATATATAGATTTAAACCTGCCATTTGGTTTTTATCAATCTTCAAAAAAAATTTTATATTAAAAAAAATGATTTCAAATTGATATCTTGCAGAATTTAAAGCTTGTCTTCTCCCCAGTTTCAATATTTAAAACTCTCTTTCTAATTGACTTTCCAGGCTTTTTTATCCCATTTTTTTAATTTTCAGTCAACTAATCTAATTAGACTGACCACGTGATTTTTCTTTAACTGCTGGTAAAAAAAAAAAATCACAATAACATGATTTCAGGACAAATTCTGTTTTGAAGGAAAATTATCTTAATGTTTTTTTCTCACCCTACTGACAAATTTCACACTACTATGAAATTCCATCTCTTCTCTTTGAAGATTTTCAGCTGGACTTCTGAGTCTTAAGAAATACAGATACAAACAATAAGTTTTTATAGCAACAAAAACCTTTGAGTAAAAAAAAAAATTAACAAAATTGTCTTTTTTCCCCCAATATGTGTAACTGTAATTTATTTATGCAGTATCCCCCCACATATTCTGTCATTCAAATCATTTATAAAAACTGGCCTATTAAAATAATCTGAATGCTTCTTAGAAACTATACTTTTAATATTTAAAATTAAATCTTTAAAACTTTTAAACCCAAATTATAGCTATAGAAAACAAAATAGAAATAGAGAATAAAAATAGCAGAATTTAGCAAGTGTAGATTAATTTTGAAGAAAGTTAATATTTGAAATATGAAAATGACAAACTAAATAGCTTGTCCACAGACAAAACTGCCTATATGTGTTATAAACTTACTTTTAAAAGAACTATTGAATAATTAAAAGGTATGTACTACTCTTTGAGTTTTGTCAACACAAACAAATAAAGAACGTAACTGTTTCCCCCACTCTCCTTCTGTCTTAGGATTTAGGAACTTGACCTTGTACAGCTTAAACTTGGGTGCCCTACAGCTTCCTTTCTGATATAAAATGTGATGATGATTTTTGATTCCATATTTCCTTTTATGCACATGACTACAAATTTAGCCACTGGCTAAACTGAAATGGGCACAATATATATATATATATATATATATGCCGTTGAAATTTAATATAAAAAAAACAACTACAATTTTTATATTTGATAATTAACAAATAAAATATCATTGACTAAATATATAAGGTTGCATATGGGCTAGCACATGCTCATATAATAGTACTATATTATGTTTTATATCAACAAAATAAAAAAGATAGTTTGTAAACAAATTATAAAAGTTAGCACTATAATAAAATGTAATTCTATTTTCAATTTTCATAAAAGCTATTTCAATATTTCAATGAGCACCAACTTCACAATTTTATTTTTTTATGTTTAATGTTTGTGAATATATTTAAAATAATCAAGTATCCAACATTAAGAAAAGGCTTTTTGAAATACAGTAGACAGTACAATAATGCCTATTCACTAATTGACAATTCACTAAAATGATTGATAGTTTTTCAGAAATGTTGCGCAATATATGAAAGTAAAAAAGTGAAAGTATGCTAATGAGCACTAATTTCTTTTTACATGACATTATTCTCTTTATCTGTTTATATTAATTTGTATTTTGCATATGTCCGATAATGTTCCAAACATTATAGTTATTATATATTCAGGACAATACATTTGATGTTTTTGTGTTTTCTATATGATATCCACATTTTAGTAGTTGTGATTAAAAACAAATGTCATAAATATGCTTATTTTTAAATATACATGAACAAAGCTATATTTATAAACACACACACTTTTTGTATTAAGATACATATATTAATCACTATAAAATAAATAGCACAAAACAAAAAAATAAAAATATATTTATATATTAAAAACACATTAACATTCAAAAAAAGATCTCAAAAATCTATTTCTTTTTCAAAGACAAAACGAAATGAAAATAAAGTGAGAGAAAAAAAACAACAATTGTAATCAAGATTCTGTTTCAAAAGTCATTGTTTTTATATTTTATTTTAAATTCTGCATCATTAAAATAAGATCCATAAAAGATTTTAACATTATACCATCAGAAGATGCTGACTGAAGCTAGTTCATTCATTAAACAAATCATTAAATAATAGCTATTCTTCAATGGATTTTATTGACTTAACTAATGACAACAACAGAAAGTAAGTAAATATAGAAAAAATAAATAAAAAACGAATAAATGATTAAAATCGATTTTAAACTCTATCCTGAAAGTAATAAATTATTTTTTAAAAATAAATTTGATGACAAAAACAGATCTTTTGTTCATTATAATTTGGAAAACCGGATTAATGCAGTAATCCACACATTCACGCTTAGCATTATATATATAAATTTCCTAAAACAGGTTTTAAAAAAATATAGTTTGTAAAAACTAGAATTTATTCATCGTTTCTAAATAATCAAAGGGAGAAAGAAATATATATAGTTTATAACAGCATTGTATAGAATGACTAGGAATTTTATACAATGTCAAAAGTGGGTGGTCAAAGTATGAGATGTTTAGACTTTCACACATTTCCTAGGCATTCCATAAAATGCCAAAAAAAAAATCGGCAAAGTATAAAATATTCCTAGCAGGAATGTTTGATGTCGCAAAGATAAGATAAAGGGTAAGTTATACACGTTTAACACATGTTTTCGTGAAGGTTTGTGATGATGGTGTTTTAGTTGTATTTTATATATTGAATTATTTCCATCAACTGATATGAGTATTGAATGTCTTGAGAAAAATTTAAGTTTATTTAAATATTCCAAATATATTCAACTGAAAATAGTCCAGTGACACACAATTAGTAAAATTGATGATTTCAGTTGTTAATAAATTTCATGTGCTATTTTCTATAGTTTATTACAATATAAAACATAGCACTTGTAAAATTTATCAGATATTACTTAGTAAAAAGTAGAAATATAATTATCAAAAAATTACTTATATTTTTGAAGATTTATGTGATTTAAAAATCATTCACTCTCAAAATAATGATATAAAAATGCTGTTATATCTTTTCTTGCTTGTTTGATATTTATATACAATTCAGCAATATCACTACCACAATCATGTGCTAACTTGTTGTTGTTATTATTATAATTATTATTATTATGTTTATGTTTTCTCATCAGAGTTGTACTTGAAATTAAGAAAGTGAAACTCTATTGTAATATGAGAAATTCAAGTATAGGTAGACATTTATTACTCAATAAAAACAACAATAATAAAACATTATTTTTGACAGTTTTGCTGATTTAGTATTTTACAAAATAGGTTAAATATGAAAAATCCAGTACCTTATAACTTGTATTTCTTACATTTTCCCATGAATCTTTATGATAAGAGCCTTTTTCATACCTTGTCAAAAAACTATTTGACATTTTTTTCAATGCCTAAATATTCTATACAATTGAAAGTGTGTAAAAAATGTAAATAAAAATGAAATTTCATACTTTGCCAAAAATATTATGCATTCTATACAATGTGGGTTTTTCATATTTTACCAATAACATAAATAACACAAAATTTTTAGAATTAGAGATGGCATTAAAAAAATAGAGTGAGAGAGAGAATGTTATTATTGCTGTTATTAGATGTTGGCAACCTCCACTTTTGGTAATCATATAAATAGTATTAGTATTAATATTGACATTTACTAATGTGCCCTTGCAGTTTATTATGTAGTACTCTTCTGGTGCTTAAATATCACACAATCTTCAAAACATTCAACCTTTTAATTATAAAATATATACATAAAGTATATAAAACAAACTTGTGATTGTATTCTCTTGCACTTTATACTTCTGCAATTTACAACAGTTATCAAGCAGCAGACTTAAGAACTAAAGTTAAATATTGAATCAATCCCATTCAATAAAAATTATGCAAAAAAGATTTCAGTTTGATCAATTAGAATAAAACTATTGTATTCATTCTACAATATGAGTGCTCAAATATCACAATACCTATAGGGATATTGATTGCAAGATTATTTTTCTTTCTTCTTTGTAACTTGAAGTACTATTTCACAATAGACAATTGTGATCAATTGTTACTAATATCATTTATATTGGTTTGGTTCAATATAGATAAGACATAAAAAATATAAACAATACAAAAGAGAAGATAATATAGATTTTTAAAAATGTATAAATATAATTACAAGATGATAAATGGAAGTCATTATAATTTTTAAAGTAAGAGAAGAAATTTCAATAGTTAATGAAAAATGTTATGTTTAGTAATGGCCATTAGGATTTGTCATCATTTTTGCATAATCTATGCCACATAATCCTCACTGCTTTTTATTTCACTATTTCATGGAGACTTTCAATGGTTTGTGTGTGAATGCCAGTTTCTGGATCGACGAAATGCAATTACTTATAAAATTATGAAAACAAAATCTAAATTAAAATATGAAAACTACTTACACTCACTCACTTAAAATCAAATGAAGTGAAGTAATTCACAAAAAGAAATAACACAATAGCTGTTGTCAGAAAGGAATCTGGACAATAACTAAAAAAAGAAAAACACATTTTGAAAAAGAGAAACATGTTTTCACACATTTTCAATATACATTGCACAGTTTCAATTTCATGTCATTGCAAGATTACACATTTATTGTGGATGTAAAATGACCTCCTATCTCCAAGTACCACCAAATCTGTTCTTGTAAACTCATAAATGTAAGTAATAAAATAAATTCTATGAGAGTATGTAGATAATTATTAACTATTATGGTAATAAATTTTGGTATAAAACAATATTTATTACTTTGCTAAGCCAGACTTTGGATATGATGTATCTTTGTCAAAATAGTAAAGTGGAATGAGTTATTCTCTTCAAAAGGAAATGATGAAATTACTTAAAGAGAAATCTCAAATCAGGATGCTATTTTTGAGAACTGTTTTAAATAGAATATTAATATAAAGCATTGAAAAAATTACATTTAAGATTTCTAGATAAGATTCTAAAAACATGATGATAAGATCAGAAAAGCAATTGTTATTCTCTTTAGTCTATTGAATATGTTAATAATAAATTTATTGTTATAAAGAAATACATTTATGGGACTGAGCATGTGAAAAAAATATATTGCCAAAATAGTTGTTAAAAACATTTTTGGTGAAAGTGAGTAAGTCTTCATAAGAAAATTATATGTTCTAAAGTTCATTTCAAATTTACCATAAAGATGTTTTTGAATATAAAAATATGGCTGAATGTGAAATAAGATAAAGAATCATATTTCAATGTAATGCTGAAATCTTCCAGGAAAAAAAGATTCTGCAGAGAAATCACAGGATGTTAAATAAACTGACTGAAAAACAGCTTATATATAAATATATTGCATTTCATCGATTGACATACATTCAATATAACACAGAATTCTAACAACAAAATCAAGGAATAGTTATGGTTTCACCATTGTCTCCCTTGACTAGGAATATTTACATGGAAGAACTTGAAACCTTAGCCATAAAAAGTACTCCAAATCCACCTAAAGTTTGGCTTTGTTATGTGGATGATAGTTGTATGGCCACATGGTGAAGCACTGCTACAAACTTTCTGGAAACATATCAACAACATATTCCCTTCAATTAAATTCACAATGGAATCAGAACAAGAACAAAAATTGACATTCTTAGATGTTCTTGTGACAAGACTCTCTCATGGACAAATGAAAATTACAGTTTACTGAAAACCTATACATACAGGAAAATACCTAGCCTATACACCCAATCACATCAGAAATACAAAACATGGAGTTGTACTATCACTATGAAATACAACACAAGAAGTTTGCTCACATACCAGCGATTTGGAAAAAGAAAATATCTATATAGAACAAACTCTTATGAAAAATGGTTATCCATCAGCTGTTATTAAAAAATGTTAAATAGACAACAAAAAGAACCATCAAGAGAAAAGCCAATTATTGGTACTCCATGCATTCCCAAAATAGCAGACAAATTAAGAAAAATCTGCAATTAGTGTAACATCAGAACAGCTTCCCAGAGCTTTACCACACTACAAGTAATTCCAACATCTACAAAGCCTAAACATGAAATGCTGAAAAGAAAAAACTGCTTCTATGAAATACCATGTAGAATGTGGAAAAACATATATTGGTAAGAACAGTCAACTCATTGAAAAGCACTTGCAAGAACACAAACTGATGATTAGAAGAGAGAAAATAGATATGACTAAGGTAGCAGACCATGTATGTGCCAATGTTCAATTGGAAAAATACAAAAATATTAGAGAAGAAAAGGAAAAAAGTAGAAAAGAAACAAATAAGAAAATTTAAAGAAGTTGCTCACATGACAATGGCAAAAAATCCTATAAGCCTACCTAATGTAACTATACATAATGTATGGAAAACACTAATCAACTTTGCTCTTAAGGAAAAAGTGAAGAAACCAGAAAGAACCTCATAGATAAATATATGAATTTTCTACTGACTGTTGTCTTTAGAAAGATGGCTCAATTGGTTAGAGTATTACCTTAAAATTCAATACTCAAGAATCTAATGGTCCAAGTTCAAATCCGATGCTAGTATTGTCACTGGTCAGGCCAGAAACACCTGAAAAAGAGGAGACAATAATACCTCTCAAATAGTTGTGCATATACTAACCTATTTGATGTGCTATTACTAACAGTTGAATATAATTGGAATATTTAAATAAAGATTAAATTTTTCTAAAGACATTCAATACACATATTAGATTATGGAAATAGTCCAATATAAAAATACAAATAGATTGACTTATATAGAAATCAGAACTCAATTTTAACTCTTTACTTACCTCCCCCCCCCCCCGTGTTAGAGTGGCTGCAGTTCTTTGTAAGTAACTACTAACATAACAAATTTTATTTTTGGTATAAATAATAGAACACTGATAAAAAATATTTCATTCTCCTTTTGCTTAAATGAACTATTGAAATACTCTCAATTTCTTTTCTTTTTTACTTAGATAAATAAAACCAGTTTTCATATAGATGAGACAAACAAACTAATAATATAATTCACATCTTACAGTTAAACCTTTTCACCAGAAATTAATATAATATCCTATGAGTTACAGTGTTTGATATAATTAGTTGTTGAGTATATTTCTAATGTTGGCTAATGAAAAGATTTACTTTGTATCTTTATTTTATTAACAGTAGCTGAATGCACTTTCAGCTGCAGAAGCCAGATTCATAGCAATCATATTTATAGGTAAAATGCTAATTATTTAAATTAGTCATTTCCATATTCCATTTGTTTGAGAAATAGACCTAATTCTCTTTTGATATAGTAATAACTAAATTTATAAGCTTTAATTAAATATTCAGTTAAATTTTAAAAATTGTTAATTCATAATTTTACTTTCTGCAGATAAATTCTTTTCACTTTTTGAAAGCATTATTTTATTTTTAATACGATATTGTATAATAAATAGAAATTAATTATTTTTTACAATTTTAAGCACTAATAAATAATTATCGCATGATTTAATGCATACACAAAAATATATTGCAAGATAAAATGGATTATTATGTATAAATCATTGAAACTATTTACCAAAATTATTTTAATATTCTATATATATATATATTGTAATGGATGTTTAAGACACCATTACAAAAATTATACTTTTATAGGGGTAAAGAAAATAAAATAGATTTTTATATAAGATTTCGTTTGTAAAACTCGATTAAAAGTTTTTTAATGCTTATACAAATATATATATATATGTATGTGCGTGGGAATTATATTTTAATACCACAGTTATATTTGATTTTTAATTTTGATTTAAAAAAAAAAAAAAGAAAGAAAACTAAGATTACTTTTTTGTTAAATTTATGTAAACGTAAAGTGTACAAATAGATTGCTTTACAGATTTGGGATTTATATTGATAAGAATAATTAAAAAAGAAAGAAAACAAAAAGAAAAGAATTTTTCATTAGTTAATTCCTAGATCTGTAAAGGGCAATCTATTTTGTTAATTAGGTAACTATTGTTATCTAGATAGAGAATTTTTAATTCTAATTAAAAAGAAAAAGTTTGGTAATTGGTTTTGGAGATAGGATTCAGATATAACAGGCTGAATCAGGCCATTGGTTTATCTTGGACTAGCTTTCAATACTTGCATCAGCTAGAATACTTGCACCAGTGCAAAGAGACAGACACCAACTCTGACAGGAGAATTGCACGATTCCTGCCAAAATACTTGAAAAGAACGATTCCTGCATATTCTGAAAGCTGATCCAGTAATTATTCTACCTAGAATGAACATTCAACCTACAGCAAGAATATTTTCTTTACCATGATGTGCTAAGCTTCTATCCAGGACAGGTTCGGATGTCCTGTGTCTCCATTAACTGCCTACAATGCCATAAGAACCGGCTCCAAAGAAACCACTAACCAACTCGCCCAAGCCTACCGTCAGTGAATCCAGAGCAATGGACTAACCTAAGAAGTCTAGTGCACTAGCTTTTAAATAAATTATTAAGGTACCTTACATTTTTGCAATTTAAATAATGTTATCTTAGATTTGTTCCCTTTTTCAATATAAATGTTTTTTTTTAAGTTGTATATTATGTAATTCGTTTTCTGTGTGCTGGATAATTTTTTTTTTCTTTTAATGAGTGCTAATTTCAAACCTATTACTGTCCGTCCTATTTAAGTCTTAGTAAGTAAGATAGTAGCTTATTTTAATCTCACATTCCTTGTCGTTACAGAGCGCAGTCTGGATATTACAGACTAATTTAATTGGCTTTTGGCTTGTGACCCATTTTTATTAGCCGTACTTATGTCGCGACCTTAATTATTCGTAATAGACAATTACAAAATATAATAGTCTTTAGTTTTATTTCTTAAAGCTTCCAATTCGTTTATTAGGGGCATGTACGATCGTTTTAACCCTTTCTATAGGTAGATCGTGAGCTCCTAGCCTGTCTCACTCAGAGGGAGGTCAATCGATTGAAAGAAATAACTTTCAACACCCTTTTTATTATTATTAATGTTTTGGAAGCTACCTTCGCATTTCTTCTGTTTCGACATAAGTTTGCATAAATCTCAAATACGGAGATCCAGCCTTTTCCTAACTATGGGTTATAAGCAGGAAGCTACCCCCCTTCTTACGTGAGATCACTGAATACTTGCTAATTACTTCTGCTACGGTCAGTATTTTGCACTCTTTCACGCATGGAAAATCGCTCTCAAAGCCATATAAATATTGAAATTCAATTTTGACGAATGTACATGTAGTACATATTTTAGGTGGGCTTTAAAGATTATTATTTAGATTTCTCTTTATTTAACCTTGCTACTAATAAAAATATTTATTTATTTACTTAGTTTATTTTGTTTTCTGTTGCTACCTTTCCAACTCGCTGAACAAAACATAGATCTCATTTGCTTGATTGAGCAAGTCCGGCGCATTCGATTCGCATATCTTGTAACCCCTTAAAAATAAATGTCTAGTTCCAAATTTCGGATTAGTGGCACCCTGGTGGTCAATTTATGCGAGTCTAAAGCTTTTGTCCGGTATATAGGATAGTAATTTTTGGCGCAACCAAACGTGGGAGCCGATATTAAAACTTTACGTGAGATGTTTTGTTCAGATGGTTGGGAAAAATAAACAGAAACGGTAGGCAAAAATAGGTGAAATAAAGTTAGTGGTAGAATAGAAGTTGATGGAAAGATGCAGATAGTTTCGGATCTGTCCGTATTTAATGTTTTGATATTCAAAAAGAGTTTATTAATTAGTTCGACGTTCGTAAAGTTTTTTAAAAAAAAAGTAAAGAGTTTATGTTTGCTTTGTAAAAATAAAATAAAGTTAGCTGTTGAAGATTAAAAAAAAAAACCCCGTTAATAAACAGATTTAAAAGAAAAGTTCCGTTGGTAATTTGAAAAAATAATTAGATTGCATCGGGGCTAAGTTTATTTTGAAAATGGAAGCCAAAGAAGAGAGCGAGACACAGACGATGATGAAGATGATGATAGAGTTGATAATAGAAACGAAACAAACTCAGCAAGCCGAGATGAAAGAAATACGACAGGAGTTGCTGGAAATGAACCAAAATATAACAAAACAAAATATAGAAATAAAACGGAGTCAACAAACAATACTGGAGGAGCTGAGAGCAGAAATGAAAGGAATGAGACAGGAAATATTGAAGAAAGTCAACAAAAATCAGGCAGCTATAGAAACCATAGAGAAAGATTCGAATAAGGAGGTTCAGGAAGTTGAAATAGTAAAGGAAGAGATGAAAGAAGTAAAAGATGAATTAGAACAGGATAGCATTAGAATAGACAAGGTAGAAATAGGGATAGAAGTTGGTAGAGATTGGGGACAGATAGGTGGTGAGATAGAAAATGCAGATCAAAAGACAGAGAATAACGTAAAAGAGTTTCTGCAAGAAACTAAAAATAAATTGGTTAAAATAACTAGTGGTTGTGAATACGAATTTAAAAAAAAGAGAGTTAAGAAAAAAGTTAAGGAGTATGATTTTAAGGCAGAGATAAAAACTATCTATAGAGCAATTTTATTTGAAAAGACTATAGAAGAGGGATTCATTCCATTTGTTATTAACGAGGCGGTCTGTACTAAAATGGGACAGATTGAACAAATATATTTTGCTCGGCTAAAAAGTCGTAAGATATACGAGCTACAAGATAAAACAGAACGAGAAAGAGACAAGGCAATAAATTATAAACAAGGAATAGATAGAAGGGGGAAAGGAACGTACATTAGAGTCAGTAAGAATAAAGAAAGAACCGCCTGACCGAGCGTAAGTGATATTGATCGGAGGTACTGCTAAAAAAAAAAAAAACTCAATGGATTTGTAATTGGACTACGAGTTGAGATTAGAAATTTATTTCGACGTAGGTGATAAGCCTGAATGAATTTTGTAAATAATATATAATTACAACTATATATGTGTGTGATAAACAATATTACATTTTGATATTTTGAATTATGTTCGTTTTTATTTAATAAAATGTATAGTGGCTATCGTAATTGTATTATTTTGTTGTAAATAATTATTTTAATAGATCGCCAGTATATTCCTGAAAATTTATGTTACTTACAAATGATTTAAAATAGTATTCATTAGGGTAGTCGGACAGTGTTGATTTTTTTTTTTATAGTGAGAACAAACTTAGAGAAAACTGGTTAGTGGTAGGCAGAGCAAAGACAGCTAAGTTTTTTTTTTTTTTGTGATGACGGAGAGGCAGTTGTAATGGATGTTTAAGACACCATTACAAAAATTATACTTTTATAGGGGTAAAGAAAATAAAATAGATTTTTATATAAGATTTCGTTTGTAAAACTCGATTAAAAGTTTTTTAATGCTTATACAAATATATATATATGTATGTGCGTGGGAATTATATTTTAATACCACAGTTATATTTGGTTTTTAATTTTGATTTAAAAAAAAAAAAAAAAAAGAAAACTAAGATTACTTTTTTGTTAAATTTATGTAAAAGTAAAGTGTACAAATAGATTGCTTTACAGATTTGGGATTTATATTGATAAGAATAATTAAAAAAAAAAGAAAACAAAAAGAAAAGAATTTTTCATTAGTTAATTCCTAGATCTGTAAAGGGCAATCTATTTCGTTAATTAGGTAACTATTGTTATCTAGATAGAGAATTTTTAAATTCTAATTAAAAAGAAAAAGTTTGGTAATTGGTTTTGGAGATAGGATTCAGATATAACAGGCTGAATCAGGCCATTGGTTTATCTTGGACTAGCTTTCAATACTTGCATCAGCTAGAATACTTGCACCAGCGCAAAGAGACAGACACCAACTCTGACAGGAGAATTGCACGATTCCTGCCAAAATACCTGAAAAGAACGATTCCTGCATATTCTGAAAGCTGATCCAGTAATTATTCTACCTAGAATGAACATTCAACCTACAGCAAGAATATTTTCTTTACCATGATGTGCTAAGCTTCTAGCCAGGACAGGTTCGGATGTCCTGTGTCTCCATTAACTGCCTACAATGCCATAAGAACCGGCTCCAAAGAAACCACTAACCAACTCGCCCAAGCCTACCGTCAGTGAATCCAGAGCAACGGACTAACCTAAGAAGTCTAGTGCACTAGCTTTTAAATAAATTATTAAGGTACCTTACATTTTTGCAATTTAAATAATGTTATCTTAGATTTGTTCCCTTTTTCAATATAAATGTTTTTTTTTAAGTTGTATATTATGTAATTCGTTTTCTGTGTGCTGGATAATTTTTTTTTCTTTTAATGAGTGCTAATTTCAAACCTATTACTGTCCGTCCTATTTAAGTCTTAGTAAGTAAGATAGTAGCTTATTTTAATCTCACATTCCTTGTCGTTACAGAGCGCAGTCTGGATATTACAGACTAATTTAATTGGCTTTTGGCTTGTGACCCATTTTTATTAGCCGTACTTATGTCGCGACCTTAATTATTCGTAATAGACGATTACAAAATATAATAGTCTTTAGTTTTATTTCTTAAAGCTTCCAATTCGTTTATTAGGGGCACGTACGATCGTTTTAACCCTTTCTATAGGTAGATCGTGAGCTCCTAGCCTGTCTCACTCAGAGGGAGGTCAATCGATTGAAAGAAATAACTTTCAACACCCTTTTTATTATTATTAATGTTTTGGAAGCTACCTTCGCATTTCTTCTGTTTCGACATAAGTTTGCATAAATCTCAAATACGGAGATCCAGCCTTTTCCTAACTATGGGTTATAAGCAGGAAGCTACCCCCTTCTTACATGAGATCACTGAATACTTGCTAATACTTCTGCTACGGTCAGTATTTTGCACTCTTTCACGCACGGAAAATCGCTCTCAAAGCCATATAAATATTGAAATTCAATTTTGACGAATGTACGTGTAGTACATATTTTAGGTGGGCTTTAAAGATTATTATTTAGATTTCTCTTTATTTAACCTTGCTACTAATAAAAATATTTATTTATTTACTTAGTTGATTTTGTTTTCTGTTGCTACCTTTCCAACTTGCTGAACAAAACATAGATCTCATTTGCTTGATTGAGCTAGTCCGGCGCATTCGATTCGCATATCTTGTAACCCCTTAAAAATAAATGTCTAGTTCCAAATTTCGGACTAGTGGTGCCCTGGCGGTCAATTTATGCGAGTCTAAAGCTTTTGTCCGGTATAATATATATATGAATAAATAAAAGATAAGAAAATTAAGAATGTTTTTTGCGAATTCTAAAGACACATATACTCTTTATCAGAAACAATTTCTTTATAAATTTTCTAGCTATCTTTTCCATGCAGTTTTTTTCTCTGCTCTCCTTCTACTATATGTTATTCTCTAAAATCACCTTATTATATTTCAACTCACTTTTTATCTTTACAAATAATCCTAATAATAAATATTTTTTCTAAGTTAAGATTTTTTATCACTGACTCTTGCCAGTATTTCTTTTTCTAATAAATACTGTAGTAAATTTAAAATAAATGTTAAGAAACATTAAGTGAAACACTTTGGCAACAAAAGTTCTGCATAATATGTTAAAAATGAACTAATCCATTAATGATTTATATTATTGTATAATAGTGTGTTGTTTTATTTAAAGACATGACACAGGCTAATTCATTTTTGTACAGAATAGAGTATTTGCTTATGATATTTTCCAAAAATTGTTTTCAGTTAATATTTTAATTAAGAAATCCTTTATTACATCATATATGTGATAGTAAACAATTATACAACAGTTGAGAAGTTTGCAAGCTAGTATTTCTCTTATTTACTGCTGAATCTTAATAAGATCTGTGAAGAAAAATATTACCGCAATGCGTTGTTCAAAGTCTAAAGAGAGTTATGATATTGTAATAATGTTTTTCTTCATTTAAGCAGTTGTTCAGGAGGAGATAAAATATTTGAATATAAAAGTGATGGAAAAAGAGCTCAAATGATAATGCCAAGATTTTTTTAAAAATTTTATTGGGTGTAGAGTCGAACCAGGGATAAGTTGCTCTTGAGTCCTCTGCAATAACACTGCAATAATGACATACTATTAGATTATAGTTTCAATAATTAGTCGTCATACATGTTGTAAGAGTAAAAAAAAAAAATTAGAAATAAACAAAAATCAGCATCAAAAGACAATAATAAACAACATATATAAGTGATAACTATAATATTATCAGCAATAATCAAGAATCATCAGTCATATTTGTGACTGGAATAAAAGAGATGCACTATAAAATATTTTTTTTATGATTGCTACATCCCATTCTGTACTGTTACAATACATATATTAAAATTTCGAAATTAGCTATAGATCTATATATTCTGATGAGATGATAATTCAGGATAAAACATTATGTTTAAATTTAAGATCTCAATTTTATCCTACTAAAAATAAATTTAATGTTGATGCAAACAATGACTATATTACCAGAAATTAATGATGACAGTCTACATGCATAGATTGATAATCCAACTGATAAACACAATCTCAAAAATAAAATGCTAAAAAAATGCTATTATTATATTTGTATATACATAGATGCGTGTGTTGTGTATATAAAAGTACAATAAAACTGCATTTTACATAAGTGTAAAATTTTGAATAATAAATTTATATAATTTTTTTTTTAAAAAAAAAAGAACCTTGCGAAACACATCTGTTTTTAATATTGAAATGTTTACAGAGAAGCGTTTGTTGATGTAATTAGATTAATTAAACTCTGCATTTGTGCAACAATAATTTATTCTTAACATATTTAATTATTTATAATGTTTTACAAATAAAATTTATAATTTTTGTCAACATTTTTTTCCAGTTAGTAATATTTTAAAAACAAAGACACAAATTATATTTCCATAATTATGACAAAGACTAATTTTATTTTATTAAGTGAATAAAAAAGTGGTTGACATAAATAATAATCATGACATATATTTGCTTTGAGAGAGACTAAATAAATTTTCATATATCATCTTATCTAATGACTATTTTATTGTTTTGAATACTAACTGAATCTCATCCCCTCTCCCCAAATTACGTTTTTACTTTCAGTTATCAACTAATGATTACTTTTGCTCATGTTAAATACTCAAATAACATGACATTTCGCATATAATAAAAATGTGTACAATTTCTTGAATATTTTTATTTATATAATTCTTAATTTTAACATTTCATAAATTTAATGATAAAGTTATACAATCCAAATTCTAAGAAAACAGTAAGTCTAATGATGAAAAAAATGCTGTGAAACTAAAATAACCAGAAAATCCCCCTGAGTATTATTATAAGAAAAACAGAGATATTGTCAGGTATATATAAAAATAGTCTTGATGAAATTGTATATTTTAAAATGGGCTAAACATAAAAAATATTTATTTGTGGAATAATTTATAAATTATTTCAAAAGTTTAAAACTGAATGACTTTTAAAAAAAGGCAATTAAATAAATCAGTCCACAAAACAGAGCAAACACTGATACTCTAATGTTTAATTTAATGATGGGTATGAGAGAAAAAAAATGCATTAATATTAATATTAAAAAGCTTCCAATAAAAAGAAGAAAAAAAAAGGCTGTTTGCTCATATGACTTAACATGCCAGTACCCAAAAAAGCCTTCTTAAAAAAAAACCCACTTCATTCAATTGACCAAAATAATACAATTTATTCTATGCCACTCACCTGAGAACTGGATCAAATGCCTTTACCTCTTGAATCTGCCACTTCACTATTACACAAAATCACACAATGCAATAAAATGACACAAATGCTGCATACTATCTCAAATTTAATTGGGAATAGTTTGCAAATCTAACAGATTAATGAATTTATCACTGAAATTTGTTAAACTGCCCATGCTATTCATAGAGATTTAGTACAAAAATAATAGGATGAGCACCATAATTGTTCATATACCTATTAATAAATAATACAACTAAAAAATAAAAATAGAATCTGCCCCATTGTGCATTACTATATCCATTACTAATAAAGTGGAAGAATTTAATGGAGGTGGATATCACTGTATTACTTTGATCAATAAAAATGAATTGAGCAGAGATAGTGAGACAACAAAGACAGTCTTATTATAAAATGGAGTGTAACAATGAAAATCTAATCTCATATAATGAACAGTAACTGCTTATTCCTTTGGAAAGTAATTAATTTGAACTATCAACTTCTTTATAAAATTTGAGACTTCATAAACATGTGGGAAATTCATAGTCAATATTTTTTGGGGATTTGAACCTTAACCAAAAACATTCAATCTAAGGCTTAAGCAATCAAAAAAAGATAAATTAATCTTAATGCAAAAATATTATTCTCTTTACAAGTAACCATTAATTATAACAAGTAATGTATGAAATAAAAAACAAATAACAAAAATAAAATATTTTTTACAATAATTTTTTAGTACATGTGCCCATTGTTTTACAAATACCTTGAATTTGGCAATGGATTTGAACCTTAGCCAAAAACATTCAATCTGGGAATTAAGCAATCAAAGAAAGATAAATTAATCTTAATGCAAAAATATTATTCTCTTTACAATTAACCAATAATTATAACAAGTAATGTATGAAATAAAAAATAAGTAACAAAAATAAAATATTTGTGACAATAATTTTTAGTATATGTGCCCATTGTTTTACTAATCCCTTAAATTTGGCAATAATGAAATCTTCTGCCTGCTATCTTAGCTTCTAGCAGCCCATTATAAATTTCTGAGCATTTAAAATTTTTTTTATATCCAATTATGAATAACTAAATGTGATAAATATTTATAACTATAATTAAAAAAAAACTATTCTTTAAAAATAACTTTTGCAGGAAATATTTTTTCTCATAAAAATGTACAAAGTTAGGTTTCTCTTATGGTTATGATTTTAATGACTGATGCCAATCACAAAAACTGCTGATCTGTTAGTTATTTTACTTTCATTTTACATACTATTCAATGTCATTCGTTCATAACTATCTTATTTAATAATAAGACAGTATAAAACTCCATCACTTTTTAAAAAATTTCATCTATTAGCATCTTCTTCGCTTTTTTTTTTTTTAAAAAAAAAATCATTTATGTAAAAGTAATCAGAAATGAAGAATGTCTAAATAAGAATTCAGGCTGCAAGCATAATCTTGGCATAAATTAGATTGGATTTTTTTTTCTTCTTCTTAACACTGAAACCATTCGATGACTTCCTTGACTTCTCTTCAAAGTCAAAGTAGATTGTATGTTTAAATTTTAAATTTATTTTTAACTTCTTGCTTTTGAGTATTGAATTAACTATTCTTAATCTTTGAACTTACAAATAAAAATAGAAAACAATTTTAATTTTCTTCTAACATTTAAATATATGTGTGTGTTTCAGTGTAATATAAAAATGCTAAAATGTGCATTTATTTAATTGGATACCTATTTATTATATTTTCTATAAGAAATCATTAAATTAGACAAGCCAATCCCACACCTGCAATTGGTTTTTTTAGGTGTCCATGACACGATCATCTAAAAAGTATATTTTAAATGTCATTTCGCAACTTTTTTTTAATGTGAAAAGATAATTAAAAATAAATAATAATACTTTTATAATAATAAAAATATAAAAACATTAATATTAGAGTATAATCAAGTCTGATTTTATTATTTGCTGTTTTAATTCTCTGCACTATGTTACATTTTTATGATTAACAGCCAAATAAAATTAGTCCAAAATTATTACTTACAGTATAAAAGTATAATATCTCTCCTGCCAGTGAAGAAGGTTAACTATTTGAAGAAAAAAAACCCGTCCAATCCTGCATGTAAAACTTTAATCAGTTTCCAAGTTCAATTGCATTAGACTCAAACATTATTATAATTCAAGTAATCTTTCTTTATATGTCATTTTTACTTTTTTCAACGTTCCATACAAAATATAAAGTAAGTCCTACACTTTCTTTTCTAACTTGATATAGTTGAGGACCCAAGAATAAATAACAATATGTTAGATAAATAAATTAATCTTGATTAATTCAATATTTCATAAGTATTTTATGCATAACATACTTAACACATAATTTATTATGCAAGTAGTAATGAGACATACTTGATTAAAGACAGGTTTTTTTGGTAGTTGATAGTCTACCCTAAACATTGTCTCTAATAGACTACATTATTAAAATATTAGTTAAAATACAAAGACTTTTTATACCAAGTGAGCATTTAAAAATGGAAATTGGTAGATAAATCATAGAGTAATATGCAACAAAGCTAAAATAATGATTAGTACTGTGGAGCCATAAAACTATGCTCTATTTTGTTTCAAGCCCCCTCACATTCAACATATAGTATAAAGAGCTCACTTTTTATTGACAAACAATCAGAAAAAAATACATATCTGAAAATGCACAGTACTTTTCAATGTACACATACATAACAAATGCTTTTTATATATATAGTAGTAATATAAAATTATAATATAAACAGAATTTAAAAAATAATAATATAGTTATTAATAATAAAGTGAGAGGGCATACTTAAATATATTTTACTGAATGTGTGTTCACACATGCATTTTCATAAAAGCAAGAAAAATAAGGGGTGTGTGTGTGACTAACTACTGTATTTTTATTTTAAAAATAAAGTAAATACAAATGCTAGACTTTTATTATTATTGAATACACTCTGGGCAATATTCATTCTTTTTAAATAACTTTTTTTTTCTTATAAAAATGTAATAGTGTTTATTATCAAGATCAACTTTCAGTATGATTTAAAATTTTATAAAAATTTTAGCTTTAAATTCAGAAAATATTTTATTATACAAAATACAGTACATCATATTCAGAAAAGATAATAAAGGAATAATAAAATGTATGAGTTTTTGATATAAACTGAAGAAATTTTATATATAAATATATAATCTATTTTTCCATTTCTTCACTTGCTTCTTTTAATATATCAATTATAATTCCATCATTACCTGGAGCCTTTCCTTGCTTCATAAATTTAATTGCATATCTTACTTCTTCATTTAAAATTTTGGACAATTCAGAAGATATAATAGATATAGGAGGTACTTGTTCTTTATTACTATATAATTCTTGATAGAAGTCTTCTACCCATTTCATGATGTCATCTCTCTTTTTATTAATAATTCCTTCTTTTTTCTTATTGCAGATATAAATTTCCAACTAATATAAAAATATTGTTTTACACTCTTGAGACTTTTATTCTCTTCTACAATTTCCCTTGCTAGTTCACAATTATACTTTCTTATATCATTTTCAATTCTTTTCTGCACAATTTTACAAAATTTAATATATTCAATCATTTTTAATGCATCATTTTTGTATATCTTCATATTCCTTCTTTTCTTCATAAATTCTCTAGTCTCAGTATAAATTTTATTGGTCAATTGCTGCTTTTTTCTACCAGCTAAAAAGACTAAAGTAATGTTAATGGATTTTCTCAAAATATGAAAATACAGATTGATTATGATGAGTTAGAAGAAGTTAACAATTATAAATACCTTGGTCAGATTACTAATACAGAAGGAAACATAATGGATAAAATTCATCATAAAATTAAACTTGGCTGGAGTGCTTTTGTTAGAAATAACTTGATACTAAAAGGAAATATACCTATGTGTTTGAAAAAGAAGGTTTTTAATAAATGTATTTTACGTTCTTGCTTATGGATCTGAGACTTACACACTTAATAGAAGAGTAATACAGAGACTTCACACCACTTAAAGATGTATGGAGAGATTCATGTTGGGAGTAATAAGTGTAACTGACCTCATTGAAAAAATTTAAAAAGTGGAGTTGGACTGGACATATTTCTAGAAGAGATGACAATAAATAGGCAATTGAAATCTTAAACTGGATTTCAAGAGATTGTAAAAGATCCAAAAAGAGACCACATGTGAGATGGATGGATGAAATAAGAAAGTGTGCAGGGGTGATGTGGTGAAGAAAAGCTAAAGATTAGAGAAGATGGATTGAACTTAGAGAGACCTTCATCCTGCAGTGGATTGATAATGGTTGATGATGATGATGATAATATGATGCTCAGAAAAGAAAAATGGCTGCTAATATTGTAAAATTTACAATTTTTAATGTTTTATATTGCTATTTATAGTTTTGTTTATTTACATTTTTCTTTGAATAGCATATAATTGAATTTGTATATTTAATAAAGATATTTTTCAGCACCACTGTATTTAAAATATTCTTATCTCACCAATTTGCAAAAAACTTGATATTTGTGCTTTAAAAGCATCAGTTATTTGTGCTAAATTTCAACAGTTATTAAACACTAAAACTGCTAATTTAGACATTAAAGATTATTATGATAATGAGGCTTGGAATTCTTCTGAAAATTGTGTTATAGATACAAGTAAATATGTTCTTGAGATCATTAAAGTTCTCTGATAATGATCCTATTATTAGCCAGTTGATTAAAATAAATCATGGTATTTTTTGCTAGGTAGAATACAGAATTGACTTTAGAGTTCCATCCATAAAAATAAAAAAACCACACAGGCTAAATTCTAATTACTGATAAGAATGGTTAAAAATGATTGATGAATATAGACATTCATTTGATTGTGATAATTTTGAATCTTTTTTTTTCTTTTGATGCAACAAACTAGCATATGTATTTAATAAAATTTGTGATATTGTTTTTCAATATTTTCTAATATAATTACAAAAATATTATGCACAAGTATGAAATTATTTTAATCATCAGTTGAATAATCCATAATTTTAATAAAATTTCCATTCAATCTATTCATTGAGATTTTGACAAAAACTTTCAGCTTATTGAAATTAAAGTAGTTCTTGTAACCATAAAATAACAAAAGGCAGCAGGAATCTGAGAGGTTATCTAAAGAAGTTTAACAAGGGTTTGCTGTTAACAGAAAGGGAGTCTTTAATTCCTCTTTGAGACCTTAAAGAAACCAAGCAAGATGAATTCCTAATGTTCACTTAATATATTCTTACTTGCAACCATTACAATATGCTCATACATAAAGTACAGATACATATATGGGTTGTTCACAAACATGCATCAATCGACATGGTGATTTTATTGTTTTTTTTTTATCTCTGAGTTTTAGATCAAGAAATACTATGATATTTTTTCACAGTTATTTGGTTATTCATAATTAAAATATCAGTTAAGTTTTCTTGAAGGCAGAATGAACATTCGTGGAAATACACTTTATATCCCCCCCCCCCCCAGATATTTACATTCACAAACACAAAATTAAATTATGGCCCTTAATCACAGGAAGCTATAAATTGACAGCCAATGCAATGATTGATGACTGAAGGCAAACAATGCTAAGACTTCCCTGAATGCAGTCTCAGACACACATTTTGATGATGACTTTTTATTTAGTATTTATAACAGCGGATTACTTTCATGTGAAGGAAAATTGCAAGAATAGAAAGAAAAATTATCTGTTATTAAATGAGACATTAGAAAAAAAAGGTGAACAAAACAAATAATTCAAAAAGTGGACATATCTTTTACTACAAGGACATGGGTTTCATTATAAATAAAAAGTGGAAAAACATTGTGGAAATTAGTGGTATGTCAAAAAGAGTGACAAAACTATTTATTCAACTTAAATGGAGGAGATATGAAATGCTGATAATTCAGGTTTATGTCCCAACAAGTTCTCATTATGATGAAGAAGAGAGGATTTAGATATAGATGTATAAAATTGTTTTGATCAAACTCAACATTTTAAAATTGTCATGCAAGTTTGTAATTCTAGAATTAGTAAATGAATGAAAAATGAAAGTGCTATGAATAAATTCAGTTATGATAATAGAAATGATGGAGAACATAGACTTGTGGAATATACAGAAAAAGAAAAAGTTTATATTATGAATTCTTTCTTTGAAAAAAAAAGTGAAGCAGAAATGAACAGAATTGATTATATTTTGATTAACAGAAATATTATGTCAAGAATGTAATGTTCTTAATATATTTAACATAGGAAGTGATCATTGGTCAGAGAACTGTAAGATAGATATTAATGCAAAAGTAGATAAAAATTATTAAAAAAAAAACAGTATTAACAATTGGTATCCTAATCATCAAAAACATTCCAATAAACTTAAATGAAATTAATAGGAAAATAATTGTCTCATTATTAAGAACTGCAGGAAAATATAGCTGGTATAACAAAGCAGCAATTTGTTAGCAAATTTTCTAATGAGATAAAACAATGTAGGAGGCAAAAAAGAAATATGATTTTTTTTAATGTTACATTAAAAAAAATAGAATATCTATAGTTTTGAAATATAATATGAAAAAAACTAATAATATAAGAAAATATAATTGTGAATTAACAAGGAAAGCAGTAGAAGAGGATTGATTGATAGGAAACTTATTTTGACAATAAAAAAAGATGGAACTAGGATTAAAAATGAGAGATGACCTGAAATATATTAAAAAGTTTTATAAAAAATACATAGTGATAAAAAATAAGTTAACAGAATATCTTCTACCATTACTAACTTTTCTGAATTACCCAGCATTTTAAATGAAATCCATAAAAAAAAAAAAAAAGAAAGCCTCTAGAAAATGATGAAATGCTCTGAAAGAAATGATGCCAAGTGCAAAATAAAAAAAAGCATGTTTCATTGCAAACAATCCTAATGCCATCAACAGATGAAATGTCTGCTTCTCAATTTCTAAAAAATGGGCTGGTTAAATAATTTACATGCATTTGCATAATTTATTGCTAATAAAAAAAAACATGAGTAGCACAAGCTATGAATATGGGAACAAGTAAGTCCCTAAAGCCCTAAGCTTGAAATTTTTTGAAAATATATAGCTTCACTGATGAGCATTTAGAGCACAGCATAAAATTACAAAAAAGAATAGAGATAAAAAAAAATATTGGCAAAGTTATATACTGACTTAATGATAAAAATGCAAAAGATTATTAGAAGAATGCAATAATAATATTGATATTTAAGAAAGGTGATAAAGAAGATACTTACAAATTGGAGACCTATTAATCTTTTATCAGTTCTATATAAATTTTTTACCAAGATAATTGCAATTCATCTACAGTGAATTTTGGATATTAATCAAGTAAAAAAACAAGTTGGATTTTAAATGGTTTTAAAACAGTGAATTACATCCAAATATTGAGAGAAGTTATAAAAAGGACCAATGAATATGAGCTATCATTATGTTTTTGATTTGTCAGATTTTTTTCTGTAAACATTTCTACAATGATTAAAGCATTAAATCATCAAGATATATAACTAAGATAACCCAGAATATTATCATTTTCTAAAGAATATTTATCAAAATGCAATGATCATAGTTAAATTACATAGTTATACTAAGAAACTTAATATTATGAAAAATAAGCAATAGGCTAATTCTCAAAAACTTCTTAGAGCAATTTTACAAGTAGTATTTGGTGAATTAAAATGAAAAACTAAAGGATTAAAATTAAATGGGTATTATTGAAGTTATCTAAATTTTGTAAATGATGCAATTGTTTTTTCAAATAAAACTTCTGAGCTTTAGGAAATATTGCAAGAGTTATTAGATGAAAGTAAAAAAGTAAGACTAAAGAAAGATAAATGCTAAAAAGTCTAAAATAATGTTCAATGGATTTTTTCCAGAAGAAAATAAAGATTGGACTCAATGGATAAAATTAATCCTAGAATTATACTTGGACAAAGTACTTTTAGAAAATATAACTTAATATTAAAAGGAAATATGCATTCCAAAATAAAGATTTTAAGGAGAATTGCTCTACCAGTTCTTATTTATGGATGTGAGACTTGAACACTTAACAAAAGAGTAAAATAGAGATTTTAAAACACTTAGCAATATATGGAGGGATCCATGTTAGGAGTAACAAAAATGAATCATAAATAAAATATAATGTGTGTTAGAGGACAAACATATGTTACTGACATCATTGAAATAATTAAGAGATTGAAATGGAGTTGGTCTTGATGATCATGGATATATAGTTGAAGTCTTGAACTAGATCTCAACAAAGAGACAAATTTACAGGTATGATGCTAAGTTCATAAAAATGAATAAATTTGGAGAGATCTTCATTCTGCAGTTGATCAATAATAGTTTAAAATGATGATAATAATGTATTAGTTTCAAAATATTAAAAAATATGGACACATGAAATTGTAACCTCTGATCTTAAGTATTGTAATGGGAACACATGCTGTTACATTATTTTAAATAAAATTAGAAATTAAAAATAAAAACTTCACAAATAAAATATTGTTTTTTAAAATTAATAATTGGAAATTAAAAGTCATCTAAACTTATATATATATAAAATCGCACAGATGGAAAATTATTAAAAGAAAACTATTAAAAAAAAGTATTTTAAAACTAAAATTTCAACAAAAACCTAAAGATTTAAAGATAAAAATATATCTTTAAGAATATACAAAATTAATTACTATTGTGTAAAAGATTAAAAATGGAAATGATTATTTTTAATTAGTCTTAAGTAAACTAGCCCTTTGGCATCTCAAAATTTATAATTAAAGATCAGATAGGAGAGAAAAGCAATATAAACAGAATAGCCAATAAAAAAATCCCTCAGAAAACGGACAACAGTGAAAGAATCATTATCATCATGACCAGTTAATCCGCAATTTTAATATAAAAAAAAAAGATTGGAAATAAAATATGAGATGTGTGCTATATGTGTTACGTCTGGAAGAGTTGAAGGAGAAGGGATTGAAAAGATGCACTTTCAATCCCTTCAGTTTTTCCAAAAGAAGAAATGAAATATTGCTTTCCTATATTGCGGACCCCCAGGACATCAGGGTCCTGCAATAAAATCCTGCAAAGAACTATACCAGCTACAGTAAAGGACCTCCAGATGAATACCAATAGAATGGCTAACAGCGACCAGTCTCCCCAGGATGTCATGGAAATTAAAAACAACATGGGATCCAAATTACAAGCAACTAAAAAGTATGGACTTTTTCTTTTAAAACTGTAAGAACTTTATATAACTAATGAACTTTAACTATAAAACTTTTTCAGTATTTAAATATAAATATGAATATCTGACCAAACCAAATCATTTATTAATAATTACTTTTATCATATGTAGTTTTAAAATCATTTCCATTAATTAATTTTTTTCTTCTTTTAAGTGTTTATTATGATATTTTTTTCTATTAAGCTAAAGTTTTAATAAATGATAAATTTAAGTTGGGTGGGGATGGCTACATAGATTGTAAAGTTATGTTAGTTTAATTAAAGGGAGGGTTAATCTTAGGTTATTTGTTTCACAGTTAGATTGGGTTAATAAGTTGGATGTATCAGTGTAATTAGTAAATATAGCATGAAGATCCGCTATGTGCAGGGTACACATTATACACCACACTTGAGAAAAATAAGCCTATTTCTTATTAACCATCGGAGATAGATGGTATTCCCTGTTCCTTGGATCACCTCTTGAGCCTATGGAATGGGATTGTAAGTTGGCAAAAAGGACTACAATCCTTCCTATGTTCGTTTTGCCAGACAGACATAACATTCCTGTACTGGATGAGGGACAATTTCTTCTATAACCTCACTGTTCAGATGTACATTTCTGACAGTATGGTATTGTGCTGTTCATGTTGCATTGAATACATCAATATATCAGACAGATTGACATTAGTATGACTGTGAACTTTTGGCCTAGGGTTAAATAAGGAATATAGAATATTTTCTTTTTCAAGAGCAATCTATGTAGTCTATCCATACTCTACACTCTAATAAAAAATTAATTCATCTGTGTGAACTTCTAAAATAAAAAAGTTAAAATGTAAATTAAATTATGATCTAAAGTAAAACTTATACAAAAGTAAATAATTCTAAATTTTATATATGTGCAAAATAAATGTTTCCGTGTATGATTATCTAGCAGTGGCTTATTCTTATTTTTTATTATCTTTATTTATTTAAAAATAAAATATATATTATCTCTGCTGCTCCATGAGCTAGTGACTAGAGCATTTCGGTCATATTTATAAAATAAAAATTGGATCTTAACAGTAAGTATCTGCCTACTATATAAATTTTCCAGGTTACTCCAATACCAACCTACCACCCTGATCATGACCATTATAGTATACTTGTATTGTTCCACTTTTTAAAATAGGACAGACAAGACTGCAGTATCATAGATATCCACTATAACAAAAAGTGTTTTCAAAAACTTTGTTCAATTCATTGTTTCCAGTCATAAATGAGGGTTACCAGAGAATAAATGTGGTTTTAGAGAATGAAGAAGGACTATAGGAATATTTTTTCTACTAGTTAAAGGATAAGGGGAGAAGTTATGTATATAACTTTTATTGATTTTATCAATGCATTTGATCAATTAATTAAGTAGGTTGTCCACAAATAGTCATTCATATTACACAGCTTCAATACAATAAAAGGTTTTTTTTACTGTAGTTTTTATGACAATGGGGTCATTTGAATTGCTAGAGGTGTCTTAATAAAATGGATCAAAATGAGATATAAGTTTGATGAGGGAATTTCCCATTTGACTTAAAACTAAAAATAAAAGTTTCATTTTCTTGGATGTTTATATTTTTGTTAATTAAAAATGCAATCTACAGAATATAATTCATGTTAAGAATGCAATGTATAACGATTTTAGAAATTAATATTAAAAAACTCAAAAACTAAAGTTATTCATTAGTCAGTAATAGATAATAAAAAAATTTCAGAAATTTTTAGTTTGAATAGTTATTAACTTTGACACGTGAAATGTATTAGATGTAGAGGTGCAGCATAGACCCAGATATGCTATTGCTTTTAACAAGTTCAAAATACTGTATTTCATAACAGTGAAATAAATATAAAGTATTATTTATTTAATTTATTGTATGGCAATGAGACTTAACCAGCTTTTATCAATATTAATGCATAGGAAAAATTACAGTATTTAAAAACACTCCTAATATTGTAATAATGTGATGGCAAGATCAAAGGTCAAATCAGTATATTCGTCAGCTTGTTGATTATAATATTATACTGTCTACTTTTGTAAAATCAAATCTTCCTTGGATTAAATATATGAAAAAAAAAATGATACGCTCCTAAAGAAAAGTATTTCGTAGTCAACTTATGCATGGTTTTACATTATAAAGATTATTTCAAAGATGCTCTAAAAAAGTGAGTTATTGATTGCTTTCATTGGAAAGATATGAATAAGAATAGAAAATTGCAAATAGATAAGATACAGAATAAAGTCTTTCAGAAAGAAAAGTAGAGGCGGAAGAAATTAAAAGAACATCGCAAATAAATATACAAAATAATGAACGACATGTTCTATGTGTGAATGTATTTTTGTTTCATGATTGGATTGCATAATCATCATAAAACTGATCTCCAAAATATTATTATTATTTTCTTGGAAACGGAATGAGCGTACTCGAGAATTGTTGCTGCGGCTGATTTGATTAGTAATCTACTGCTAAAACCAATTAATAAATTCGAAAACTCTGAATTAGTCTTTTTACATTTATCGTGCATTTATTCTTAAATTTTATGCTTAAAAGTAAGTAAAGGGTTTTTTCTTATAGAGATAAGTAAACACACACACATGCAAATATATATAAACTTGAAAAAAATAAAAAAATAACATATGATATTTTTTAAACTCTTTTTTTTCTATAACTAGTTTATATTCAGTTAAGGATTCGCCTTTTCCTTTTTTAAACTAAAAAAATTAAAATGCAGCATCTGTCTTAGTAACTAATATTTTATTAACAATATTTCCCACCCACCCCCCTTTTTTTTTGCAAAGAAAAAAAAAGGCAAATTGTTCATTCAGGAATTTGTGATCCTGACAAGTACAGCTGCTAGAAAGAAGATCTTTAAGTCAAGATCCAAACTACTGATGACAGGTTAAGTAGTATTTAATAGGTTTCCCTTTGTATATAACATCAAATTGTTTATTGCTGCCTCAGGCGAGTATTAAATTACCATAATATAATTATCACTGATAGTCCAGATCATATTTAGTTTCTTAAAAGCCAGAAAAAAAATTTTTTTTCCAATGATATTCAATGATTACAAATTTTTAATCTGTTAAGATAGAGAAAGAGCAAGAGAGAAAGAGGGAAGGTATGTTTTAATGGAAAAAATAAAAAATTATGTAATTGTACTTAATAATTACAGAAGAGATTTAATGTTACTATATAATCTAAATTCTAAACAATTATATTTCTTACTTGATTGCATACAAACTGGTTCCCTTTGTAATTATGATTTTAATCCTTAGAATAAAAATATTTTATTTTAAGCTATTTATGTATTAACAATTGTTTTGGGCAATATGTTTGTCTTTTTTTCTCTCCTTAAGTTCACTTTTATAAACGATGTAAAATAAAATAAATGATATTAAAACTATAATATCATTTTTCCAAAAATGATAATATGAAAAAAATTATAAAGGAACTTGTAATTTTCACAACTATCATGTTTCATAATTTAGCATAAGTTAATGTATATGTAACTAATTATTTATTTATCTAGCGCCGTGTTTTATTTATGGTAGGATTAAATCAAATAATACTTTTTTATTTAGTCTTGAATAAAAAATATAAATATATCTATATCACTATTATTTATGTCTTTACATTTTTTTTGTATCTGTTATTATATATATTGTAATAGTACACAGTGAAGAGATGAATATGATGAGACGGGGAAACATCGTCATCCCCATTGAATAAATAAAATATTATTATAGTCAGTGAAAAAAAAAAAAAAAAATAAATATAAAAGAAACCTTAGTATCAGCATAGAATAAATCATTATAATAATTATATTACCAGCATTAAACCAGAATAATCAACATCCATCCATTATGACTGGATCTAAAAGAGATTCAATAGCAAATAGATAGTTACTTATCTAGCCAATTCCAAACATAGAGCCTGATATACAAACAGATTATTTGCAAGCATATACTTAAGTGCTAAAGTATCTATCATAAAAAATAATGCTGGAATTTTGATACATGCTGATCATCATCAATGTTATAGCCATGTGATACCATAAGTATACAGGCCAACTATCAACTAATTTCTAATCTCTACAAAAATAAAGTGAAATAACTGAATTTTGAAGTTGATTTTGATTTCTGTACCATCCAGAGAACTATCTAAATGTCCAAACACAGACATAAACACCCACATATAAATAAATTAACCACTATTGCTCCAGAGTTAGCTCAAGATCACAAAGACCCTACAAACTTACTATAAACAAGATAAAATAAATGTATATTAATCTATTTTAATTTAGACATATTCGGATAATTTCCAAATCCCTTAAAACCCAATGCTATACATGAAATCAAGTCACACACATTGCTAATTCATAGACCAGATGGAAGAATAAAGACATTAACACATTTTTAATCAATTATTTAATGAAATTAACTAATAAATTAATTATGAAGAGTAAAAAGAGTTTAAATAGGTATAAAAATAAACAGAATATTGGGTGTGTTAATTTATGATAAGAGTAAGAAAAATAGTTTACTGTTAAAGCTTGAACAGGATCTTTATCAAAAAGGGAATATACACATAAATGGAAAAAATTGGGTGATTTAGTCTGCAAATTATGTAAGGAAGACATAGAAAATATTAAGCATCTGTCAATTGAATGTAAATGCCTGCAAGCAAAAAGAGTACAAATAATGAAGTTGTGAGAGAATAAATATAAACAATGTGATTATACAGAAAGTGGGTTCTTGGTTTTTATGATGGGTTTGGGAAAAAATAAGGGGGATCTAGATATAAAGGTCATAGAGTTGACAAAGATTATGTTGTGAAAATGGAATGAAGCAAAATAATGAAGAGTATAGGAAAAACTTAGGGTGGGGGATGGAAAGGAAGATAAGATGACTAACAGGTTTCTCTGGGTATAGTGGTTGAGAGATTCCTGACTCCAAAAAAGGAGAAGCAACAGTGCATCACATCACATGTGATTATGTAAAAAGAAACATCTTGAAAAGATTCCATTGAGGAACGAAAACTGGGTTGATGTATTAAATAATTTTTATTTATTTATAATGAGTTGTCTGTTTCAATTTTAATATATTGTAATTATTAATGAAAATCAAAATTATGTCTTTTAACATCAGATGCCTTAACTCTATCAATTAAATTATTCTCTTAAATCAATGGTATAATATTATTCAACCACATCTTATAAGACTTCTGGAAACTGAAATATATTGTGGTTTATATATTGATCCATCTGATTATTTGATAAACAAATGTTTTTTCTACTTTTTCCAAGTCATCTGACTCCCCTTTGGTGGGTATAGATTTTAGTATTCACAACAGAAGCCATTTTAATTTTTAACTCCTTTAAAATTATGTATATTGATGCACATTTTGTCATCATTACACTACATCATAAAGCAGTAGTGCTAAATGTAGTCATTGTTTATATTCCTCCTGATTCACCATTGTAAATGGATTAATATTAATATTAAATTTAATGCTTGGCTTCTCATCTTATCTCTGTATTCTTATTGGAGATTTTAACATGTCTTCTAACAAATTTGTTAAAAAACGGCTACATCTAATTTCTTTTCCTCTTATGAGTAGGAAAAGTTTTTACCAAATGGATCAATTTTCCTTACAAATGGAAGATATTCTTCCCTAATAGATCTAACATTCTATTTCCCATTAATTCACCATCTTATTAATCTTGAACTAAAAAATGCAACATTCTCTGAGCATGCAACTCTTGTTACACATACATACTTTGATTTCAATAATAAAAAAAATAATTATAACTGGTCATACCATTAGGTTATTATTACAATTCCAAAACCCTAAATTTCTGTTCTCAAAAATATATATATACCTAAATAAATCTAGTAGCATTGAGATGGATTTAGTGAAAGCCTGGATTGCATATGTAAACATTTCATCAAATATCATAAATCACATTGCCAAAGGCACACCATCACCCACAAATCTGCCTTGTAAAAAAATTTACAAAAGAATAGTACAAACTCCATCTACAGTAAGTGAATGACCTACATTGCCCAATCTTAAAAATTTATATAATGCAGCATGAACATCTCTCAAAAAATATATGGCAATTAAGAAAAGGAATATTTCTTGATCATTCGGATCCTTAAGCTACCCTCTTTCTATCAGAGTTCCAACAGCTATACAAACATATACTGAAACAGTTAGTGGAGTATATATATATATATATATATATATATATTGCATATATATATATATATATATATATATATATTGCAACCAACACATTTATATTACAAAAATAAGTTGCAAACTGATGACACTTATAACCCAACAAATAAGCAGTTTGTAGAAACTGATGATGAAGATAAATTTAATCCTATGGAGTTTTCAAGAAAATTTGAATCAATACCTGAATCCAGTTACCCTGGTCTTCATGAAATACCATGTTGTCTATGTGCATCTAAATTATTTTACTTCTAAATATTTAACAAATCTAGCTAATTTCCTTTCTAAAGAAATAAATCTACACAATCCAATATCTCTAATACCTTTTTTGAAAAATAATGAAAAACTATCAACTTTAAAAAAAAATAAGACCAATATCAATGAGCCCATTGATTGTAAAACTCTTAGAGGCAATCCTAAAAGATAAAATATAGTCTTATATCTTACCAATGTTTTCTAAATATCAACTTGCTAATAAAGATTCTTTCATTAATCAAGCAGCATTTTTATTTACAACAATCCTTGACACAATCAGAGAGAAGAAAAATAGTCCAATGGTAATTCAATTGGATATAAAATCAGTCTTTGATATGGTTCTTGTAGACAATCTGATTAATACCCTTGCTGACATCACCATTCCTAGAATATATCTTTATATATTGAGAAATCTGCTTAGGAATAGAGAGGTGCATGTAACTCTGAATGGGTGAATATCACCCCTAATATTCAATAATCCAATGTACTCCATTAAATGCAATTCTAATCTTCATGTAATAAATCCCCCATTGAAAGCTATTAAAAATGAATTATTTGGCATGTACATATCAAGTCTTAAAATCAGTACCAAATATATGGCTTATAGGGATAATATTGCAATTTTTCTATTATCCAGAAAACAAAAACCTTTTGTAATAAAATTATTTCAAGATTACACTGCCAAATATAAACACATTCAATATGAAAAAATCATGTGCATAGCAAATAACACAGGATCCTGTATAAAAGAGCACTGTAAGGGAGCACCTAGCCTTTTCCTAGATTTCCTATTCCATCTTAGTCATGCACAAATGAGAACAAACATACAAAATAAAGTTACTAATTAAATAGTGAACATTATCAATTCACTGTCCAAAAGCTTCTCTCTCTCTCTCTCTTTCTCTATGCAAAAGACCTCATTCTACAATATGTTAATCATGACAAGAATCACTTCATATATTACATCCCTATAATAAAGTTTACTAAGAAATTTATTAACTTTATTCGTACACAACTTACAAAACTTCTCTGGGATACAAAGTTTGCAGCAATTTCAGTCAGAAGGCTTAAGTACCCTTTAACACATAATGGCCTTAGCTTGCATTCAATAAACTTATTTCGAATTCAAAAATTTCTTACCTCAGCTGTGCTAGATTACTTCCATATCCTGAAATAGCTTTTAAAATCACACCAACAGATAAACCACCAATTAATTATTAGGTTATTTAAAATTACTTAGAGACTTATTTTATAAAATACAGACTCTTGTTTACTCTATGCCAAAAAAACAAATAACATTATTGGAAAGTATATTCATTAATTTACCCAATTACAAATTTATCAAAAAAAAAAATCTATAATTAACCTACAAATAAAAAACAACTATGCCTCAAATTTAGATAGTGGTCACTTGAACCTAAATTCTTTGATTTCCTGGTAAAAATAAACCTTGGAGGTTTTCCCCACCAGCCAAAAATATAAAAAAAACACATTCAGATATATGAAGATTACTATAATCATTGCAAAAATGAATCTCAAAAACACAATCTCACATTTTTCTCTATTGTGAGATATAAGATTTCTTCATTAATAATAATTATTTATGACTGAATCTACGCAGGAAAATTGAAATATTAGTGAATATATAAAAGTTCAATAATTCAAATCCACAGCGAACTATTTTAAAGGCATCGAAATAGCTTTAATCGCTAGTAAATTTTAAAATATATTAACAGCAATACTTTGATATTAGAAGAATGTAAGTTTGATTAATCCATTAATATATATTGGTATATTTTAATCTGAAGTTTATATGTATAAATATAGGTTAAAACCAAGAGTTGGAGTCTCATGCGTAACCCAGATCAAAATCGGGTGTATATATATATTACCGATAGAAGGTGCTTAGAATTGATATCTGGGATGTTTTTCCTAATAACCCGTCTGGCAAGTATTATAGTTATTTCAGTTTTATTTTCTTAAACTGGTTATAACTATATATATATATGTGGGTATATATATAAATAAGTCAAAAATATATAGTTTTTTATTTTCTTGATTTTATATTTTACATTCCTTTAGTGGTAAAGTAATAAATTCCTAGCAGTGATAATGCATGGTTATTTTCAGTCATTAGATGATACTTTCAATGAATAGAAGAGGTTAAATACTTTATTCTTAATTAGAGAAGACAATAAAATTTTGGTAAATCACTTCAGTTAGACTGGCAGAAATGGCTGAAGGAGACTTTACTAGTTAATCAAAGAAAATCTAATTGTTCACCTGAGAACAGTTAATGATTTAGCAAAAGAGATAAAACAGAAGGCTAACAATTTATTGCTTGTCTATGTGAGACTATAGGATAAAATGATTACTGATCTTTTCAAGGGACAGTTCATTACTCATCTTTATTCGAATCACTATAATTTATACACATATAAAAAACACCTTATAGCATTTAAATTTATTTTGAAAACAGCATGCATACATATTTATAAAAGTTTCTGTATATACATTCAAACACAAAAGCTCTAAATATTAATTAAAGCGAGGCCAGTAAAAATTTATAGTTTCCTAACGAAAATACAAAGCCAATTTTTAAACTTTACTACTAATAAAAATATTTCATCAAGACATAACACTTTTTTTATGCAAAAACTTTTGTAGTCATATGTCAGTTTTTAAGTCGTATTATTAATAAAAATATTTCAATAAGACATAATCCTTTTAAACTTTAGTAATCGTTATCAGTTATTGAATTTGATTTAATTAACATGAGAATTTTTTTTTTTTTTTAAATAACTACTATAAAATATTATAAAAAAATCAGAAGAGATCCATTTATAATACACATTCATGAGTGACTTTATTGTATACATAAATGTGACAGTCATTAATTATATAATAAATAGTTTATGTTTAATCGCGAATATATTATTTAGATTCTAGTAAAGTTAAGAATCAAATTCAGACAGTCTTATTTATTGCTTGAAAAATATTGGTTTGGAACCTCATAAGATCATTTTTAATACCATAATTTATTCACTGTTTAAATAAGTTAGTCTTAGAGAGCAAATAGAAGAAGGTTCTTCATTTAATATGTATCTTAGTTAAATTAGCGTTACGTCTGAATTAATTTAATAGCTTTTTATATTCTGTTGAGACAACTTCTAATATAATATTTGATGAATAAATATGTAAAAGGATGGAACGTCATTGCAAAAGAAAGGACCCGAGTTAAAAGTTCACTGTGGTCACTTTTTCTCCAAACAAGATCATATTATTCAGCAATTAAAAAATAATTTCGTTAATAAGTTTTTATCATATTTGAGTAGCAACAATTTAATATTAATTAATTATTTATCGGGGGGGGGGGACTTTAATAATTCAAAGTTTTTAGAGAGTTGAAATAAATGTAATATGACATCCAGATTATATTGAAATATATGTAGGAAAGTATTAATAAAGTTTATACTGTTGAATAGAAATAAGACCTTAAAAAAAGATTAGGTAAAAATTTTAATCAGGACTACATTAAACAAAATAACTTATTATCTGGATATAATTTTAAAAATAGATGTTGACATTTATCCAGATAATACTCTTGGAAAAAAAAAAAAGTTCTTCACACTGCTTTAGGTGACAGCTGCGAGTAATCTAATATTTAATTCATCAGCTAAATTAACATGGGTCATTAAAAACAATAATAATTTACTATTACAATAGAACTTATATAAAACTGTAGAAGTATTGACTGTTTTATTATGATCTCCTTAAAGTAAAACATAAAACAAAAAAATAAATTAGCATTTATATGATGAACTATTTCCATCATCCAGTTTTTAATTGTTAAATGTTTTTTTTTTAAAGAAAAATTCAAACATTATTTAAACTTTTCAAATACCTTTAATTGATAATAACAATAAACCGGTTAGTGTATAACACCATATTTCAAGTCCTCTCTTCTTTGGGTTCTGCCATTCTCAACAATGATAGCACTATCATGGGCAAACAAATCAGGGGTATTTAGATTTGTAAATACTAAATTTAAAGTGACACTTTAATCAACTGGGTTTTTCTGTCAAATCAATAATCAGTAAAAATTTTATATACTTGTTTATCCTAATTTCTCGATTTTTTCTTAAAAATAAGATTAATAGATGATTTCTAAACATAATGAATTATTACGCTAAACAGACTTATAGGGTTATTTTCCATTGTCATAAGAACAGCATCTTTGAATTTTCTTCCTTTTACTTTTTCCTCTTTGTCCAATATTTTCCTCTTTTCCCATTTAGAATATATATGCATTGATACATGTAATTGTGATGCCATTATCAAAAACTTTCAAACACAATGAAAATAAATTTTTAATAATAATAACAAATCACCAAACACCAACTTAAAACAGTATGGTAAGAGCAGTTTCACATAGATTCCAAATCTTAGGCGGATTTAAATTTCAAGTTTTTAGCTTGGCAGAAAAAATAGAGTTAAAAGTTATTGTTGGATGTACATCTGAAATCTTTCCAACTGTGAAGTCCATTTCTCTTGATAAAGGTAAAAACAACAATCTGGTCTCATGATGATGACTTAAATATAAATAATAGCAACTTTATATGCATATAGTAATCACCAACTACTCAAACTTATATATGGCATTAAAGTAAAAAAATGCTCTTCTATTACTAAATTAATTATTAATTTTGTATAAAATAACTTGCAATAGTAAAGTATTACATTCTTCACTTGAAGAAAGCCTGACATAATTACACAATAAAGTATTATAGTTGGGTAAACAAAGCTGGATTGTTGTAGACTGCCACTCTTACTGATGTTTAACAACATTTTAAAAAATTAACTACACATAATAACTATAAAAAAAGTCATAATGAAACTTCTTTTAACTTTTTGTGCTTTGTTATTATTTTCTTTTTTAAAAAGTGACGGTCCAGTGGTCAGCACAGCTGCCTTACAATCAGTTGTCCCGGGTTTGCGGATTCACTTCCCGGATGATGCTTTGACACATGAAAAAAAAGTATGTTAGGTGATACTAAAACACAAGCATAGATCATATTTAAGCTTATTAAATTATATATTTATATTTTTTAAAAAAAAATTAAAATACATAATGTAATTTATATTTTCTATATGTGTGTGGTAATGTGTATCAGTGGTATGAGATAATATGGATAGTTGAAGGATGTTTGAAAGTGCGAGTTCAAATCCCCTATATTTATAATGTAACTTTATACATTCAATCAAAAGTCTTAAATTATCGCATGCATTGATTTTAATATATAGTATTCTATACTAGCTATATTTTTTTAAAAATTATAATCGTGATGTTTGTTTATTTTAATATAGGATAATAACTATTCCTCAATGTTATATTAATTACATAAATTTGACGATAATTTAAAATAATTTATGTTAAAAAAATACACAAAATATTTTTTTTTAAATGATATATAAACTCTTTTTCTTCACATTCACGATTATGTATATATATATATATCTTATAACAGGCATTCCATTCAACAAAATCATAGATATGTTACCAAGTATGTTTATTATCAGTTGCTTCTCAGTCTTTTAGCTTAGATCAATAAAAATGCAAATCAAGTTCTTATATACAATTTAATCAAATTATATATAAAAAACCATTGATTATTGTAAATATATATAAACTTATAAGAACAACATATGAGAAATATTTTGATTCAAATAGTGATATTATAAAATCATTTCCATGAAAAGATGAAATCTTATTACCAGAAAAATACAAAAGATGAACATTATATTTCATTATAATATGACTTCATGTTAACCAGAAAATAGTACTATACACATAACTGGCAGTCAAATTGTTAATGAGTAAAAACATGCTATATCTATGAGACAAAGAAGAAAAAAAAAACAAATATAAAAACATATACTGTACATACAATACAAAATTAACATTAGAAAGTTGGCAGTGAAGATTTAAATCAATTTGCAAATAAGGAAATATATTCCATCATGTCATGAGAAAGTCTTTTAGTTTATTTAAATAAAAATTTACAATGCATTGTTTTAACTTAATATTTACTTTTTTAGAGTATCCTTGAAATAACCTTCAAAATGTTATTAAGATTTATCTCTATCAAAAAACCCATATCAAGTTCACCATAAAATGATTATTTTGAGAAGTATGTTATCATTCAATCTCTTCAAATTCTGAAATGAACTATGTGAATATGAAATAGCAGACTCTATAGTGAACATATTGAAAAGACGTATTGTCTTGCTATCATATGTTTAGAATCTTAAAAAGCATTCATACATTTTGTTTTAAAAATTATCATTGTTACATTATCAAAAGAAACAGCCTTTCAGTTATATAATAAATTAGGCAAAATAATAGTCTTGTAGTCAACTAATTTAATTGCAATAGTTATATCATTATAAAATATTAAAGATTTTAAGACTTCTCATTCGGTAAGTGTGTCATACGCTTTGTTAATTTTGTATATTATATCATTATAGTAAAATTTATTTTTTCAACATTTTAAATGTAGCTGCTATGCACTGAAATCAATAATAAACTTCAACATTTGGATCTATCTTTCTCCTTAAAAAATTCAATATTTAAATTGTAATTGAATCATATTCTTAACATGACAATACTTGAATTTTTTGAAGCATTAATAACTAAACAAGCACTTTATATATTGCATTCAAAATATTAAGAATATTCTATAGCTCATATTTTGAATTGGCAAGTATATCACAGTCATAAGCATACTGTAAATCTAGATATCAAGAGAATGAAGTCCTTAATTTTGATTTGAATCAGTTGAAATTATAAAATCTATTATCAATTTTTTTATTATCATATCTTCATAAAATCATCTACAGAATACTCTAAAAACCATTGACATTAAAATGAATTCAAAATCGAAGCTAATAAACATCAATTGTTTATTATCACTTATTTCACATATCTTAGATTTTCCATCAATAATTTCAAGTATGAATATAAACCTATTGAACTGAGTCAAATGTCTTTACCAAATGAATAAAAACAATTGACTTATTTATTGACAATTTTCTTGCATTTTTCTAGTAATAAGAATCTTATCTCTAGTGATTTTTGATCTTCTAAAAGGAATAGTGATGTCTCTGTTAGTAATTCATTTATGACTTGAAGCAAAATTACTATAGTATGTGATATTCTATAATAATTAGTACACCCTTTTCTATTCTCTTTTTAATATAGTAAAACAATAGAAATATTTATAAGACAGATGATACAATTTGTTTTAAATACGTAGATCAATTCTAATATGTTTTGATACCAAAACATCACTATATTTTAAAACTTCATCAGATATCTGATTTGGGCCATCAGCCTTTCCAAGTTTAAATTCACAAACCCTATTTTAATTTCATTAAACTAAATACTTTCATCCAAATCTAAATAAGCAGACAGAATAAACTTATCATTAAAGACCATAATTTAAAAATATATGTATCAACATTATTATAGAGTATCAAAGATGCATTGATATAATAGCATTGGTAGATCTTATCAAGAAAAAAAAACAATCTAAAAAAATATAGTCAATAAATGATTATCTCCCTCACAGCTAGAAGTCCCTGACAGTTGTCGATTTCCATCTTTAAATATCTATATTCCTTAAAAAATTCCCTATTCAATTATTATTCTATAAAATAGAAATAAATTCTTTTTTAATGAACCTAGTTTTATAAACTTTAGACTTCTTAAAAGAATCCCATTCAAGAAACAGAATAACAATGAAAATCCAAATTACCAATTTTGAGATTTAATGAACTTCTGACAGTTAGCATGAACAATAAATACTTTTATATTAATAACCCATAAAATTTGACCAGAATATGTATCACTTTGAATCATTTTAGCTAATAATATGTCCTATATAATATGAAATTTTGGAGTCTGATATTTAACTATTCTCTGTCCACTTTAGAAGACTTCTATGATGATACAATTGGAAGTTAAATATCTTTGGATCAAAGTTCAGCTTGTCACTCCTGGGAATTACTTATCGCATAAATGCCTGAGCCATATTAAACATTAAATTTTTATTTATTCATACTAAACCATTAGATACCACTGCTTTGACCATGGATGCAAAACATTAACCATTAGTAATAGGTACAAATGTTAAACTATTTCCATCATCTAATATTCAATATTGATTGTATATAGAAAAAAAATCATCTGTTATTTAATCTTTCCAAATACATGCAATTCTTAGTAGTAGTACACAGGTTAGTATATAATATAACTATTTGAATGATATTATTATCTCTTCTTCAGCTGTTTCTGCTTGTTCGGGGATATCACTAGCATAGGAATTGAACCCAAATCTTTAGATTCATAAATATTGAACAGCTCAAATTAGTTAGGGTGTTATATTATATTCAATATGTCTGAATCTAAAACTCCAGGTTCAATTCCTATATTAATACTGCCATTGGTTGTACCAGCAACACTTGAAAAAGGAAGAAGAATCAATGCATATACTTTTAATATCATAAGCATTTCATAGACATATCAAGGAATTCCAAAAATATAAAATACCAATTAGACCTCAAATCCAAGATTACATAATCTCTTTTGATGAATTAACTTGATTTTTTTTTTAAAAAAAAATTATAAACATTATCTGTTCGATCAAACTTTTTTTTCTCTGGAGGATATTAATTTTAATTCATCTCAATTCTTAGCTATATATACTATCATCTGTTTAGGTTTCAAAAAGTTCTCAAGTAAAGTTTAGAATGCTTATTTTTATTACTGACTACTTACTGTTTTACCACATTACACACTTCAGACTTGCACCATTTTAATGAATGGTGACCTAACTAAAGTGAGTGAGATAGATCATTTTTATTTCTTTTTTGTATAGTAGGCAAAATACCATTATATAAATTGTTTATAAATATATGAACTTTTTAAAATCTCTGTTCAAATTCAATTTCAAACTAAATCATTATTTATTCTATTGCCTTACATAAAGATAACAAACAAAAAAATCCTATAATGAATAATATTTCCGAAGTGTAATTTGCACTATACAACTTTCACACAAGGTAATGATAGGTTTCTATCTACTTCCAACAGTTTGTGAAGGAATGTAATCATAAATACTTGACCAAAGACATGTGGAAAGGATCTATGATCCCTAAAAGACATATTTCATGCTAAACTAGCATTCATCAGTTGTTCTGGCAACTTGTTCAGCATAAAATGTGCATCTTGGAGATCATGGATTTTTTTCACATCTTTGGCCCAAATGATGAATGTTGGTTCAGCATGAAATGTGAATCTTGGGGATTATATATCTTTTTCACACGTTTTTGGTTATATGTTTATGATTACATACCTCCATAAGATGTTAAAAGTGGATAGAAACCAGTTCCTATCTTGCATAAGAGTGGTGCAGGGATAATTATACTACTGAAATATTATTCATTATTAGATAATCTTTAGTCTAATGAATGACTAATAACAATTATTAAGACTCCTCATCTATTAAACTTATATTTATTATTGCTCTGTTACTCTTGATCAGACACTGCATACTTCTCATAAACAATAAAGGAGTAAAGATGGATGTCAACATAACTGACAAATACATATCACTAAATAACATATATATATAAATGTTTTTTTTTTCTTTAAAAAAAAAAAAAGATTATTCCGTATTGAGATCTTTAAAAACTTGTATATATCCATTACAACTACCAGAAGCAAAGGATTTTTTTTCCGAATAACACTAAATAGTAAATGACTGAAATAACATGAACTTGGGCACAAAAGATATTTATATGTAAGCCATTACTATCTGCTATATTATTTACAATGAGTGATTTGCCATACCATATCAAATTCTGCTAATATTTACTATATTCTTTTTAATAATGCTCACAGCTACCTCCACGATTACTTTTAACACCTGATATAATTCTGCATGTCTAAATATCAATTTCTTTTTAACTTCCTCAACTTATATTAATTTATCATTCTTCTCAACACTGCTACAATACTATTCTTGTATCCTTCTGATCGATTTTGAATCTAGGGAGCGTCCATTTCCCTCTAAAGAAAATGCTTGGTAAGTCTTCAAACGGTCAGTGAATTATTAATATTCTATTTCTATATAATTCCATGTTGCGTCTTTTTTCCAAAAAAAAAAAAAATACAGTAGTATCGGAAACAATTCTTTTTTATTTTAAAGGAAAAACAATTTAAATATCATTACATCAATTTTTAAAAAAACATTAGTTGTGGCATTAAATAAGAATTAACACTTACTATTAATTCGTTCTTTAATATTTTTTGTATTCTAAAAATACTACAGCTGAAATTTAAAGACTGCTTTTTTTTCTTCAACATTCCTTGATTAGCATCATCTTTACCATTCTTCTGCTACAGTTTAATAACTTTCCATTTACTTAAAACTTCATTTCAAATTGAGAGAAAAAGCGAGACAGAAAGAAAAAGAACTGATAAACTTCTTTGTTGCCATTTTTTAAAAGCAATCTTAAAGTTCCTTTTCAGCATACCCTGGCTGTTGCGAGTCTTTTGCCTTTATGAATGCAAATGTGAGCTCCTTATCTCATCACCATCTAAACAAAAATGATTAAATGTAAGTTCTATCTAATCACATTTCTTTCTTTGCTCAGATATTTTAAAAACAGATAAAAAGCAACCACGTACAACACATTCCAATGTTATTTTAAATATATATAATAATAAAAAATTCGAAAATGAAATTACAAAAAGTTTTATTAAAAATAAAACCGACTTTTATGGAAAAATACTTTTCTTTAGAAAAACAATTTTTTTTTTTATATAGGTACGTATAGGTAGACTCTAATATAAAGGTGTATAATTCATAGAAAATTTATCACGAAACCAGTTCGATTTCAGATATATATATAATATCAGTATCAGAATTTCTTTTTTAAAAATAACCACTTTTTAAAAAATATTTATAAATTACGAAATGGTAAAAATGCATATATTAAAAATGATTTCAGCATCCAAATGAGAAAGAAAGCATAAAACTTCCATTCAACTGAACAAACAGATATCCTTCCTTTCCACTTGAAATTGATTATTTATTTAGGGTATGGATTTATTTATTTGTTTTTAAAATAATCATATGGTTAATTAATGAGCAAATCATACAGGAAGTTATCAAAATTCTAGAAATCGTTGTGACAGATAAAGCTAATCTCAGACAATTTTTTTTTTAAACTATACAATACTCAATTGAGAATGAAAAATAATAATCGAATGGCTTTATTGCTCAGGAATTCATCATACAAACTTCGAGAGTTGAGAGTGACAGAACAGGGTGCGATCTACGAATCTTAAGCTCTAGAATGTGCCACCTTACATTAAACAGTCTAGGGCAAACTTTTAGGTATAAATCAGCTTCTCTATTGCCAAGCGCTTTTCCTTTCTTTTCCCTTCTCAATTTGAAACCCATTTTATAAATTTGATAGTATACGCCAGAATGACAAACCAGTTACACCCATGCAAAAAAGTAAAACGAAAAAAAAGCTAATCTAAAGATAAATTACCAATAGTTTTTAAATATTTTTAATTTGTAAACTGTAATGATCTTTTTTTAAAACGCATATCATGGATTGCAGTTACAGTGATAGGAACTCAAAATGTCTGGTTTCAAATAGATTTGAAGATAAATGTAAAAAAAAAAAAAGAAATGAATCATTTAACCTGACAACTCTATCCTTCCTTTGTCATAGACAGCATATCACAAAAGTAGATCCGGTGTGCCCCAGATGCCATAGACAAGAGGAGTCCTACAACCACATCATTACAACATGTAATATGCTGGGAACAGTGAGAAAATAATATATAATAACATCAAGATAGACTACTACACAATAACTGCAAAAAAGCGTCAAAACTAAACAATTCCCAATCATCAGATTATCAATTTTTATAACATATTCAATCTGGTTTGTGAGTGTAAAATGACATACAAACAGCCTCACCCAGATCAAAATGCCTGTTTTACGAAAACAATGGAAAAGATTAAAAATAGGGATCAACTATTGTCATCAAAATTTGTTTTTGAAAAGACTTGGAAGCTATACAAACTGTCCAACCACTCAAATATACATGGATAATCATATCAATTGTCAACATCGGACAATATTATATAACTTGAGTCTTTTAAATTTCAATTGTTTAATAAATGTCTCAATTATTTTCATTCCTTTAATTATGTTGCTTTATACAAAATGTAACCTTTATTAGACCTAATAAAATTTGTTTTTAAAGTAACCTGAATATCTAATCAAAAACATTCTAGTAAAACAATATTTTTTATTAAAAAAAAGTAATAATAGTATATTGTTATTTATTCCAAAAGCAATATGACATTTGAATACCTAAGTAGCAATCATGCAACAGATTTTTTTTTTCAATATACTTTCCTCAGTAGAAAATGGATTCAGCAATTTTTAGCTCTCAAAACTTTCACCCTCTAAATTACAAAGGTGTTTTAAATAAATAGACTTACATTCAATATATAAGGTCACTGAAATTATTGAGATAAGGCAAAACCAGTGGCTACATGAATTGTCAATTGCACGTGGAATGACTTCAATATATTGTAAATACATGAACTGCAACTGAACTCTTTGTTGAAGTTGAAATAAGTGTACTATCATATTATGATTTTTTATTATTTTTAAAGTTGGTTTATGCAAAAAGTAATGTACACAATCATTACAATCAGCTCATGGTGATGAGAAACTATCATAAGAAAATGTCTAAATAGTTTGGGGGAATTTCATGGAGTAAGGATGATAAACATACAGAAACCCTTATATAGCTATTGCCCCAAAAATTGTGCATGTGTCTGAAAAGTGATAACAGGTGACAACTTGTGCACCTACTGAATGACAGACCCCACCTTTAGTAATGAATCTGTGAAAATATATAAAGTCCTTCAAGAAGAATTGAAGGTTAAAAAAAAGGTTTCATGTTGAGTGTCACACCAATTGATAGAGCAAAACGCTGAGCATATGAAAAGCAGTCAACAAGCTTTTCAATTACTTAATGATAGCAGCTCCCAGATATATATACAATTATAATAAGTGATGAAATCTATATAATGTGCCAGCACATCAAGACTGTATAGTATCAATGTTTGATGGTGAATCCATGCTGATCATGGTGAAAAGACAACATTCAATGAAAAAGTAATGTACACTGTTTGTATCAGAAGCATAGGATTTAGTAAAAACTCTTTAGCTAAAAGAGCAGAAGATGTCTGAAGTTCTTTATGGCCTGCGAATAAAGGACTTAATGCTGTATCATGACAATGTGTCTTTTCATAATGCTGCAGTAACTTTAAACTTTCCATAGGAAAATAAAATCAGAGTTATCTGATTTTATAATAATTAGTGTCTTTAATTTAAAAAAAAAAATTACACAGTTGCTGTTTTACCTTTGAAGAAAAGATTGATACTATTATTGTTTTTTACTTCATTATGAAAAACAAGTGATATGACACCACCAGTCTATAGAAAATTCATCTTCAAAAATGCATCAATGCTGGAGAAAACAACTTTGATATTCATAATGTTTTGTATGTTTAGTTTATATAGTTTCCTCATATCTCAATAAATTAGTGCATCTCTTGTATAAAAATGGATCGTGCAATTTTGTTGTTCTATGATTCCAATCTCAACAATAGTTTTAGAAAACTAATAATAATTATTAATGAAAACTAACTGCATGTGAATTTATAACAAATGTGAATTCAACAACTGATTCATTGGTCTATTCCACATTAAGCAACTATAGATATTTTTTAAAATAATAAACTTTGTACAGAAAATATATAGATTCTTCAATCATAGTGGAGTCACAACATATGCTATATTATGTTCCAAGATCTCTCATGTACATCATATATCATGTAGAATAGCTAACCATTTCTTGATAACTTTTAATTCTAATAAAATAAAAATTATTTTATGAACTAATAAGTGTTCAATACTTTTGTGCCCACATATATAACACAGATTTTGTTTATATATTAGTATGCATAAATAAATTAAAGATTGTGGCATAAACATAATTAAAAATAATAACAGTAGTGTAGCTATTGATAATAAATTGAAGGCGCACATTCACATGCACATTTACTGTGTGTGTTCCACTCATGCTCTCACAAAATGTAAAAATAAAACTTATTGTATAATATTTTTGTTTATTTTTTAAAAATAATATGAATAATAAAGTGTTAGGCTTTCAGCACAATTATTGCATATTATGACTTCTCTAATCATTTTGATGTTTTTAAATCTGTACCAACTTCGTAATTTGTAAAGCTATCTCTACTTGTGATAGCCTATTTGAAATTGTTGGTTAAATTCTTCAAATTCTAAGTTTTCTGACACAATTAAACAACGATATATATTTTTTTTCTACCATTACTAAGGTGTAGTTTTCATTTTATCCCTATTGCCACTATTAAATGCTAGTTTCCATTTTATCACTTGGAAAAAAAAATATTTTACAAATTTTCTTAAATTTCCTAAAACTTTGGGCTGTTTAGCAAACATTTTATTACATGAAATACTATATGATATCATGAAAAAATGAATCATAAAATGTGCTTTAACTTAACATGAATAAACTTTATTAATAACAGTGATCATGTACAACTTCTCAATATAAAAAAAAAAAAGACTGTCGTATATGTAAAACTTTAGCAATTTCAATGTTTCTATTTTTTGTGTATTTATATTTTTTTGTTAGATTACATTTGGGGGGGGGGGTAGTGTGTAAACGAAGTGGAGTATATTAAAATTCACTGTACTCTAAATGTCAGTCAAAATAGCTATCGTTTTTAAAATCAGAATTTATATTAAATATAAAAATATACTTTTTCCAACTAATTTAAGTTAATTGGGCATGCAAATGTAAAATTCATTTACATAACAATAGACCAAATAGGTAATAATACGCAGACACACACACATAAATACAATCATCTGCTACACTCGATTAATGAAAGCGAACATTGTTGAAGCATCCATACTTTATTAGATTGGTTTTGTTAGTCAAAACCGGAAATTACGTCTAATGTGGTGTTTATTATATATAATATTAAATAAAAACTAGTCTTGCGTTGTTAGCCGAGAGGTATCGCAGCCGTCATGCAAGCAAGTAGTTGGTTGCAGACGGGTGTGGGTTCGCGTCCCGGCAGATGCTATGACATATAGAAAAAAAAAAAAAAACTAATGTAGTATTTATACCATAAAAGTTTACCATATCATTTTAACACTATACAACTCATAACAATTTAATTAAGTAATACTTAATTAAATTATTAAAGTTCATACAGTGTTAAATTTTAGCACACTTTTTAGAAGGGTTAGCGAAGAAAATATTTCATTATCAAAAATAGGAAAATATGTGTGCGCATAAGTATTTTTATATAAAATTATACATTTAGGTCTAAAAAAAAAATAAAACTAACCAAAATCTTTATTCCGAAAGAAAATCTTAAATGTGGGTATTTCGTTGAAAAAATTAATCTGTTTACATCTTGTTAAAATACGAGTGAGAATCTGAATCTCAAAATCAACAAAATATTAAGTACTTCCTTTATGACGATAATAAACATTTAATGGCTCATAACGTTTACAAAAGAGTTTGCAAAATAAAAAAATCATTAAACCAAATACTTTTTTCCCACTAACGAAAAAACAAACAAACAAATTACTACATATACAGTATTTTTAGGTATCAATTATGCAAAATATAAGTTACAATAACAACTAAAAATTTGTTTAGTACTTATAAATTTTTATATAAAGCAATAAGAAAGATGCAAACATAAGGTTTTATGATATAGCCACTTATTAGTGAGTAAAAATTAAATATCAATTCCTAGATAATTAAATAAATTTTTGTCTAATCTATCAAATGGATATAGCAAATCTTCATATTTTAATGGACAGGCTTCAATTCACTCCACCCTCCAACTTTTCAGCCATCCATATCATTGAAAATCTGACGATGAAAACTCAAATCCCATGCTGATGCTAATATTATTGTCATGCCCATGTTGACTTGAAGTCACTCTGACCCCTCATTTTAAATATTTTTTAAAACTATTCACTTTTTTTTTTCTCTTCTTACTTTATTGCATCGCTCATATTATATTCAATACCTATATTTAAATATTAATTATCATTCTATAACCATTTATTTTCAGTTTTTTTTTTCATGTATGAAAGATTACATTTCAATTTTTTTTTTCATAAAAGACTGTTTACGCACTTGAAGCCATAAATGTTTAATACATAAATATATATAAAGTGTATGTAAATAAATGTATAGAGAATCAACAATAAATATATGTACTAAATATTAAAATTCTTTTACGCATTAAAGCTGCAAAAAAAGAATCAAAAACTATTAGTTTTTTTAAAATTGTTTTGAATATTGATTGCAGATATATGGGACAATTCACAAAACATTTACATTTAATAATATATATATATAATATACGTGTATTTAAGTATAACTAATAATATTATATAGCAATAAACTTTATTTAAACATAATCTAAAATAATGGAATATTCTTTCACTTTTTTTTTTTTTTTTGATTTTGAGTTTTTTTATTGATATTTTACAATGTTTCAATAGATTCCAAAAAGAAAAATAAATTATAATGACAAGATTATATAATATATAAGAATCATACTTTACAAAAACACAATACATTCAAATATAAACACATATCTTGCATTTAATATACACATAGTTCTGGCAATAATGATTATAATATTTGTTAGAGATTTTTTTTTTTTAATAGTCATGATAACTATCAAGAATAATCACTGTATGTCAAAACATTAATAAAAAAAATAAACTATAAAAAAGAAAAAAAAGTGGGTGAGTTAATATTTATAATTTTTTGAAATAATTTAATAGATTAATACAAAATAACAGCAATAACAATTTTTTTAAAAAAACTAAAAACATAATAATTAAAAAAAATGATTGAATTACTGTAGAGCAATCCAGAAATCTTTAGCTCTTAAATCATTCTATCTCTGCATTAAATGTATTAATTAAAAATGAATATATTGTCTTTTATAAAAATATTTTATTTGTTATGTCATGTAAAATTTTAAAATTGTCAGAAATAAGTGACAAAAAAATGAATAGCTATATATAAACAATCTGAAAGCATCACATAAATTAGTTAAAATATGCAACTGAAATCATTTATATAAAAAGAATTGCTTATTCTACAATGTCAAGTTTTGATATAGTAAAAAAAAAAATTCTGTTATTTGATGGAATACTTATTTTTCATTTCTAAAAATTAATTTTGGTTTTATTAACACAATTTCTAATGCAATGTCAAAATTTACTTGATATGAAGTTATTAAGATCAAAATAAATGTTTTAAAGCAAGTGAAATTGTTAATGCCAACCAATTCTGTGGAAATTTATAATAGCATTGCAGAATAAACTTCAGTTACTGTTAGTTAATAAGACAAGTCAACATTTATAAGACTTAGATATTCTTGAGGAAACAAGACTAAATATTAATGAATTTCACACAAAATTCCAAAAAAAACAAAATAACTGTTGATGCCAAATTTTGTTTATGTTCAATTGGAAGAGGAGGTTAAGACATTACTAATAATTTGATAAAATTGGGGTCTAGGGATTAAAGAAAAGGATAATCTAACCTTAAAAATATTATATAAATTTCAGAAGCAATACTCATGTATTTTTCATGATATCGAATTCTGTTTTGTTGCAATCAGTGTAACTTTTATTCTTCAAAGATAAATGCTTAATAGCTTTTTATTGGCAATTAAACAACTTGATAGTTCTGCCAAAAAAAAAAAAACATTTTCTAATATTAATTAAAATGGTAGCCATGAGAAATGAGTCAAAAGATTTAATCCCTGTGTGATTTATAGCTGTGGTACTATGTTGGGCTTTACTCAACTGTCGCCTCAGATCCTCACTTTTATTTATACTTGCAAGAAACAAATCATTTGATTATCCATTATCCTAGTACATATTAGGAATGAATCATGCATCACTTATTCCAACAACTGCAATGATTTTTTTAAGATGACTAAAAACATCAATGTAAAAATGGCAGGTGTATATCTGATTTGCCCCATTAAGCGAGTAACCCATGCATCTTATTTGATCAGTTGACATGTTGTTTTCTTTCTTTACTGACATAAAAACTATAAGCATGATGTCAATCAAAATATGGGCATTTGATAGCTCTCTGATGTGTCTTTCCAAAGATGTCTACCACAAAAAAATCCGATAAAATTTGGATTTTTTACAGTATTTTTTTTTGTTTTTTGATCAATTTTGTAATTTTCACAAAGCAATAAAGACAGAAAATATATACCAGCCTTCAAATAGACATTTATTGGAGTAAAAATAATCTTATTCACAAACAAGGCCTATAATGGAGCCTAAACACAAAGCACAATATCAGACTCGTAAGTATAAAACTTTAATTTTTTTAATAATATTTTAATTTTTTTTAAATTTTTTAAAAAAATGATACTTGTTATTAATTTTAGTTTGTATTTGGTGTGTGTTGATATAAATTATATATTTATTTATGCTCATATAGAATTCATATCTACCATAATTTTCTAAAGTTCCAATCCACTTATTTTATAAAAATAAACTTATTTTATAGAAATAATGATTCTCAAAAAGTTTAATAATTTATTATTTATTATTATGTTTATATGATGTGTTTGTGTTTACAAGTAATGAGTTACAAAACTAATAATCAAATGTATAGAAAGATTGCATATGCAGGCAAATAATCAAATTCTGATTCTTGTTTATGCCTTGATACTCATGCTTTGGAGTCACTCTGGTTTTGCTATATGTTTTATCATATTATTTTCAAGTCTATAGCTAACAAATGAACTATATGCAAATAAATTATATCTATGTGATACAATAAATATAACAAGATAGCATCACTGGTGTACATAAAGAATATAAACATCACTGGCATGCATAAATAATATAAACATCACTGATGTACACAAAAAAATAAAAATGAGAAGATAAAACTCATTTTATCAGTGATACAGACAGCAGCCTAAAATTTTTAGTTTTAGATAGACAAGAAGCCAATTGCTATGATGACAAATACATATCTATCTTCTGGAAATGATTTGTTTTATATCTTTTATTAGGATGAATCTTTTTCTTATAGACACCTTTGACATTTGGTAACTTTTGGGGTACAAAATAAAAATGAAGAATTCATATAACTTATTTTGGAGATTGTGAAGCTATAGATTATCTCAGATAAGACATATTATATATGGTTTTAAAGATAACTTTGTGAGGAATACAAAGAAATTATAACTGAAAATGTAATTTAAACTTAGTTCATGATGAATTAGAAATTATGAATAAACAATAAATAAATAATTATGTTGGATGTTGAAATTTCTTTTTTCCCCTTATTTTTTAAATGGTTATCACTATTTATTTGTCTTAGACTTATTGTTTTCTTTAGTTTTTCTAGTTTCTATTAATGTAATTTTTTTTGCTCTAACATAATTAAAACTGAAGTTATTGTAAAAATTGTGTCTTGTGCCAGTTTTTTTAAAAATTCAATATGGCGTTTTAGACCCAACCAGATATAACATTATCATTGTACATAATATTAGTGAATAGCATGTTATTATAAGTGATCATACTTTATTATTTTTAGATTTAATTATCTTTATATTTTGACTCCAGATAAAATACAAATACCAAAGATGGGATTTACGACAACAACAAATAATGAAAATGAAACAAGAATCAACTAGTTTAACATTACTTGTTTATGGCAAATGATTCAACTTCTGAATGAGTAGACACAATCCAAATCGCCAGATGTTAATGATAAATATTAGTAATGATAAAAGACTAAAATACCTATAACACTTGAATCAAAAATAATATCTGAATAAGGTAAATCAGACTTGTTAACATCTTTTGAAGAATAGTATCACTTATGAAAGAATTAATATTTCTAATTGAGAATGCATTAGAATATTTTAAAAAATTTGATAAAATACAAATAGGAGAATCTTACTAGATGAAATTTGCAATGCTAAGATTTTTCTTATACAAAAAACAAAAGATCTAATAAATCTAAAAAAGTTATGGATTAAAATTATTTAAAAATGCACTGACAATAATAATGATAACAACATGTGTTAAAATAAATAAAAATTTCAGTAAGAAACTAAAGACACTTTGAAATTAAAAACATCAATTCTTTAAGAAAACGATTAATATAGAATGTGGAAAATTCCAACAGAAAAATTCCTTGAATAATTAGTTACTCATGTGACAGGCACCATTAAGAACATTCAAAAAGTTCTTTACCAATGTTGAATATGTAATTGAAGACCAGTAATCAAGATTAAGAGTTACTCGGAATTAGTTGCCAATGTAGATTTGTTAAAATAAGTTGCATGACATAGTTGGCTGACTTCTAAAAATAAATTTATAGTGATACCTCCTGTCCAGTTATTCTCTACATATTTGTTGTCATAAAATAATAATATAAAATATTAAGTAATAAATAATAGATTTCTACTTTACACTTATCAAATTATAATACTAAAATTGTACCAACATACATATAATGTAAAGCTATATATATGAGAAATATACTTTCTCACCTTTTTAATTTGTTAATTATCACTTATATAGCTTTACGTTATATGTGTGTTGGCACAATTTTATTATTATAATATAAAATAATTGTACATAATTATACACAGTGGAGCATAAATTTTATTTTTAAAAATAGGATAAAGATAAACAAAATACTGCAAGAATTTTCATGTGGATATTTGCAATATAATTAGAAATGAAATCCTGCAATAAAAAAAAAAAAATGTATTATCAGATGAGACACATTTGTGAGAAAACATTTTTATATGAGTAAGACTTACTAATGATGATACATTATTATCAAGATGATTAGATTTAAAAAAATCTAGTTTAAATTTTAAAAGATGAGTTGTAGAAATGTATGAGTTTATTTTTAAAAAATAAAAATATCTTTTCTTTGACATGAATACATAAATGACAATAAAATATTATCACAAAAGATCCAGTAAAAGATATTTTTCTAAATTATTTATCTTTGAAATGTATTAACTTATCTGAGCATTTTCCTTGACATGCAAAAACATAAATCAATTTGATAAATTATTATATTGTCTATACTTTGCTTAGATGAATGTTATTGAGTTTATCAGCAACCTTTTTTTTTTGAGACAATCACATTCATGAATGAGTACACTATTTGAAATTTGATCTGATCATAGAATTATAAGTATTGCAATAATGAGTAAACAAGATAAATATTGGTAAATCTAATGGCAGCACTAATAATCACTATTATATATATATATATAAATTGAAAATTCCAGTTTTGATACCAGGTGAGATCAAGAATATTAGAGTTTTAAACAAATTATAATTGGGGAAAATAAGATTTCCAATCAGATGGTAGAAAATCAATGATATGACCATTTAGTAATACAGTAGAAATGTTAACAAATAAATAAGTATCTTTATCAAAATCAAATGTAGGTTATTAAAAAAGACAGAACATTTTAAATAACATACTTGACATTATTCACAATGAGAATAGTAATTATTAATTTGGTAATGTGTATCATCCATGTCTATACTTTATGTGTACAGTAAACAATGATAACATAAATCTTAACATTATAAAATAAACAAAAGTTAATGATAAGTGAGAGCAAATATTTGGTCAGATTAAGAGGTCTCAAATCTCTTTATTTACTTATTTACTGTTAGTTTTAATCTTCAAACAACTGCAAGATAAAATACAAAATTCTCAAGTATTTTCCTTTTAATTAAATGAAGGAATTAAAAAAATATGTAAAGATCCATGTTGTACTATTGACATCTGGTGAGGACAAACATTTGGACAGGTTACAAGGTCACACATGTTTTCATTTATTTATTGCAAATATTACATGCATTTAAATATAAAATTCTCATGTATTTATTATTTGTATTATTTTTATTTTATATGTATTTTATTCAAGTATCTTATGTATTTATTGTTTGTACTGTTTAAATTTTATATGTATTTTGTTCATGTATTTACTGTTATGCATGAGGTCACAAATCAATGTTATGAAAAAAACTGAAAAAAAAAGCAAAGCTCTACTGCTGTACTTGCAACAACTATATTATTTTACTATACTCACAACTCCTTATTTATTTATTTACTGTTAATGTGATGTGATGTACTGTGGCTTCTCTTTAAACAGAGTCAAGAATCTCTCAGCAATTATTACCCAGAAAAACCTGGTAGCTACTTTATTTTTCATTCTCCACTATATGTTTTCCCATCTGCTCCATCCCATTTCCACAACATAATCTTTGTCAACTCTATGACATTTATATCTAAATCCTCCTTATCTTTTCCCAAACTCAGCATAAAAACCAATAATCCACTTTCTGTATAATCATTTTTTTCATATTTATTCTTCCATAACTTCATTATTTGTACCCTTTCTGTTTTCAAGCATTTATATTCAATTAACAGATGCCTAATATTTTCTATTCCTTCCTTACACAATTTACAGACTAAATCACCATATTTTTCCATTTACATGTATATTCTCTTGTTGCTAAAGATCCCGTTTGAACTATAAACAATAAACTACTTTCCTTTTATTATTATCATATATTAACTCACACCTAATATTCTGTTTACTTCTATATATATTTAAACTCTTTTTACTCTCGATATTAGTTCTCCATCTCTCTAACTCCCTATTCTTTATTAATAAATCTATTCTTTTATCCCATTACTTACCATTATAACACTCAACAATCCTTCTAACACAATCATCCCATCTTTTATACAAATATACTGATATAAGTTCTTTATCCAAATCTTTTGCATACCACATTATCTTTCTCATCCATCTTGTTGCCTGCCCTTTACTCATAACCCAATTAAATACTACTTTGGCTATTCTTTTATTATCCACAAACTGCAATCTACCAAACATTTTCATTTTACTTTTTGCATCTCTCATATAAAAACTTGACCATCCCATTTCTCCTTAAATTGCACTCCTTGCATATTTTCATGTGTAAAGAAATCCCACAGTACTTACTAAAATGGTACCAAAATTTTAAACCAATAGATAAATAATATATAGTAAATTAACCATGGGAAGTCAAACAAAAAGTAGCAGAATTTCTAGCAATATAACCCATAATTATTATCTCCCCCCCCAACCCACACTCTTTCATCCTTCTCTTTCGTTTATAAAATTTTACTTATTTTCCATGAGGAAGGCTTTTTCATTGTCAAAAATCTGATTTTCTTTTAGTTTCATGATTTTCCTATTGCTGAGGTCTTGTGATTTCTCCTTGCAAGCCAAATTGAAAGAAGAACTTCCAGTATTTTCACGTTTCATTTCAAAAGACTAATTTTTTAATATTAATAATTATTTTTAATAAATCCTTGAGAAAAAAGATGAAGATATTTTGTTGATTTTACCATCCACACAAATGAGAAAAAGTATCTGAAGTTATAAAACTGAGATCACTAAAATAAATTTAATAGTCTAATGTCACATCTGCATACTGCATAAGTAAATTGGTTTGGATTGCAAATATTAAGGTATTTTTGAACCATGGTTTACTTTTTTTGAACAATAAAAGAATTAAAAATAGATTTTGAATATGTATGTGGGAAAAGACTAAAACTCACAAGGAGATCACACAGGTCAGTAACTATTCTGGGAGAGTGAGCATATCATCATCATCATTTAGTTTGGAATGACTATGCAAGCTTATTTAATAAATGATTCTGGAATAAAATAAATAAAATATATACATCTATAGACAGATATAAATATTTTTATTATTTAAATTTTACACTCAGAAATCAAATTCCTTATAATAAGGGGGTCCCTGTTTCGAATTTAAATCAAAAGATGTGAGAAATGCTATAAATATATAGGTCGTTTTCTTTTTGAATGTAGAAATTATGAAAAAAAATTTACAATTATATCAAAGAAAAATATACATATTTTAAATATCAATTATATAAAAATACCTAATATTTAGGTTTTCTAAATTCTATGCATTTAAAACTTTTAAAGTCACTTTATGGTTTAATATGATAATATATACTTGAGATGATACCACAACTGTTCATTAATAAATAGTTTGTGGTATGTATTCTACTATTTTTTTTTTTTTAATGTGTCAAAATGTCGGCCGGGATACAAAACCCTGGGATAACTGTTTGTAAGGCAGCTGTGCTAACCACTCGGCTACCAACGATTGACAGTGTTACTATTTTTGACATTATTTTAAAAAATAAGTGCAATTCTATATAGCTTATCTTTTAATAAAATTTGTGAATACATAATTCAATTAATTTCCATTTGTTGCTTGCCACTTTAAACAAATGTCTTTAATCGTTAAAACTAGTGACTTATGCACTCAAGCATATTTTCTCATATTTTAAACTTATTTTTCTACATCTATTTATTTTTGTTATAACTAGTTTTTTTCCTAAAAAATATTTTCTAGATCAATCGAAAATGATTTTTTTTTTTATCGTTTAAAAATAATTTTTATTTTAAATATACAACAGTGATAAAAAAATTAGATTATAAAATTAATTTATAATACTTATCAGATTGTTTTTTAAAAACTTGCTATATTTCAGTTTCTTAGTTAGAACATCTGCTCCAAGTAGTGCCTTCAGTTTGGTCAGTACAGTAATTTTGAATATTTAAAAAAAATATGTTTCATTGTATAAATACGAGAAATAAACAAACACATAAACAAACATAAACAACGATTCAGTTTTCATTAGAAAATAATATATTACTTAGCAATAATGAAAGTCACATTAACAATGTCATTTTTTGTTCTTACAAATAAGTCATTGACATACATCAGGTCAGCACAGATATTTTTACTAGGAAGTCTTACTTTTTAACTAATTGACAAGCAGATATTCTTTATTAAGAAACATTGAATGGCTTGCTATGCTGATGATAGATTGGCAATTTGGGGGAAAAAATCTATGTCTGATTGTTTTATCAGGATATCTAGACCAGATTTGAATCTCAAGTCATGGGTATGGCTAATGGACACCAACTATTATGCCATAAAATCCTTTCTGTATATTAAAGGTTGATTTTATACTTTCAAATAGCTCAGTATAAAGCAAACATTTCTTTAACAGTAAAAACAAATTCAAAATAATTGAATGATTTGTTGCTCAGGAGATCGTATTATATTTGAGCCCTTAAATTACAGATTGAGCTTAGAACAAAAAACTTTTAACTCTGTCATTCTATACTGCACTTAATTGTGCATAGAAACAGAAACTCAAAATATTCATATCACTGCATTTAACAATTGTACATTAATAAAAGAATTCAATTCAAATACTAATAGTTAATTCAAAAATTATAAATAAAATGTGAGTTTTAGTTGACCATCTACGGCTAAAACTGTAAGTAATTTAATAAAATTAATGAACTCAGCTAATAGCTTTTGCTTTCAAGTTTTGTTCTTAATCATGCATTGGAATTATATATATGACTGCATATGGCTAGCTAAAATTCTAATGTAGTAAATCGATACAACCAATTCTTAAATATTGAAGCAGCACTCACTTATATTTATAAATCTTCACCTATGCTGCTCTAATCAAATTTTGTGTAAATATTAGTAGTGCTGTTGAAATATTCTAGCGTTTGTTTGTATAGATTTATTTAATATATAAAGCTATAAATCAGATACATTGAAACAAATTGAAAGATAATCCTTTAGTTGAATGGCAGTAATTAAAATTGATGATACAAACATTTATTTAAAAAAAAAAAAAAACAATCTTTATACCATCTTATGCAGAAATCACTCTTAAAAATTAAGTTCATACAAACTAAGAATTTATTCTTTTTTGTAAAAAAAAAAAAACTACCATATTGTATTTTTCCTAAGTTCTATAACATGAGTTTTCAGGTAAAAAATAGAAACAAAATTAATATACAAGTATATGTTATTAATGTAGCAAGTCAAAATGATCTGTATGATGAAATCTATACACTATCCCCAAAAATTAAACATTGAGACTTCAGAAATTTTTGAAAAACAAAAGTGTTACAAGAAAATTGAAGTTAGAAAAAAATACAGTGTTTTTTTTTAATAGCTTAGACTTAGCTAAATAAAATTAATTAAAATTGAACTGACGATTTTTAATTCATATGTTTTGATAGATTAGCAAGGTTCCTGTATTTGAAATTGAAATAATGCCGTAAAAAAAAAAAAACCACCTTGTGATATTCTGTTAATTTGCTGTTAGTTATCAGATTTTGATATTTCTTGTATCTTAAGTGATATTATTTAAATGTCCATTTTTAATTACGCAATATGTATTCAATTTTTTTAAAAAAAAAATTTAAAGTTTAAGAAAATAAAATACATCTTAGCAATTATGAACACCTTTGTTACACAGAGGCTAAACTCTCCATACAATAGTACCATTCAGTGCAAACCAGAGTAATCAATGGATACGAGAAGGTTTGTGCATAAAATCATTCTCTAGTGAATACTCATCCAATATTGCCAGACTAGTTTTTAGCTTGTGACTTTCATCATTGAGGAGCCTTGGATTTGGAAGCATTACAGCTAGATCTTATAATCTAATGCAACTCTCTAGCAGCCACTTTTTACCTTATTAGCTAACTATAAACATTTGAGTCCAAAATGAAAACACAAAAATGTTTTCAATTCAAGCTTATTAGCTTGTATAATCATATAGATCTGAACTCAGTTCAGCATCCATACTTTTTGGTGTCTTTGATTCTTTAATAATGACAGATACCATAATGTTATTGGGCAGAATTGGTATTAAACCACTAAACATCACATGATTACCATTCTTTATGCATTACTGTATTGAGAGTTTAGCTTCTGTGTAAACAGATTTTGTAAGCATAAAGAATGGTGATCATGTGATGTTTAGTGGTAAAAATCTTTGTTAAATATAATATTACACTACTCTAAAACTATTTGTTTTTGGATGAAAATGAAATAATCCTGACAATATTTTTTATGACTCCAAAGAGTCTCTTAGAAAAGATTATAGTAACACCAGTAAGGAAAAAAATATCTTTTTCTATATTTTCTAAGACTACATTGGACAAATTTAATGCATTTTACCTTACAATAGTGTCCCAAAATAGAAATGTTTGTAGTAGTTAGCAATAGACCTTATTTCAGTTAAATACTGGGAAAGTATATTTCTAGAATACCAGATGTAATCTGCTATCTCTGTACGATAAACTTATTTAATGTTATTCTATAATTACTCAATGATAGTTTCAAAATATTGTAATAAATATGAAATTTCAGTAAGAAATCACTATGAACCTAAATTATTTAATAATTTGCCTATTATAAGATTATAGGAAAATAAAAAAAAATAAAATTAAAAAATATATTAATAAGGAGAAAATGTAATTTAGAATAGAGAAATGTAAATGAATATATAATATTATATAGTTAATATATTATTGAAATGTAATTTATTGTTATTATTATAGCATATTTTCTATTATGTTTAAAAATTTTTTTTATAAAAAGTAAATATATAAACTGTTATGAAAATTTTCTTCTACATAAAGGCACAACTAGGATTTAATAGAAGAATAACGGCATTTGAATTTGTGTAAATATATTCTGACCTGTATTTAAATGATCAAAATAAAAAATAATGAAATTTTTTAAATAAAAAAAACTATTAAGAAAGCAAAAAATGACTGATTTACCCTACCATGCACTTTGAACTAATAAACATTGTTACAAATGTAAATATATCAATAACATTGTGTATGGAACATATAATAAAGTAACATTTATGCATTTATAAATGAGAGAATAAATAATGCTAATCTTTTCTATTAACTTATTTCAAAAAGTCTTAAATATTCATCTGTTCAATTGCAAAATACATAAAATATTTGATTTTTTGATTCATATTATATATTTTTTTTATTTCAGTGAATATATAATTAGCAAGGTAGGGACTGATTTCTATCCACTTTTAACATGCAATCATAAAGAGATCTTTTTCACATGTCTTTGGTCATATTTTTATTAGCTATCTGATTTTCCAGAATAATTTATTTTATATAAACACTACTTACATTTATATCTATTTGATACTATTAATATGTTCAAAGTTAGCATTTAAGAACAAATATTTAAAGCCTATCAATTTATAAGATAAAAACATATATTATAAGAGAAAGGAAGATTCACAGGTATGTACTCTAAAGAGACTTGGTACTGACAGACATTTAGGAATGTCACATTAAAGTAATTTGTTTACAAATACATAATACAATAAATAAGAAGAAAATAAAAATATTTTTTCTATATTATAAAAAGTAAAAAATGAGATGCAAGTTATAGGATGTTTTAGCATTATCAAAAAATTATTGAAAGCCACTTACCTTTTAGAAAAACTTATTTTTTCAGATCACAAATGTAGATATATATATCAATACCTAAAACAAATAAGTAATTTTATTAACATTAAAAATAATAAAATCATAATAAATACTTAAATAATTATGCACTCTAGAAGTCACATGGTATTAAAGCACAGAAGTAACAGATTAAAATTCAATTCAGGAACTTTAGCTCTCATGTCAGTCATAATCTCTTTTCATATACTCTTCACAATCTTTTCTTGCATATTGTTTATAATTGTCTATTCCTATAGAAACATTCAATTTATTTTATCCTCTGATTTATAATTTCTTACAGGCTTCTCGATATCATGGCAGTTTCCAATCTAATTATCTACAGTTTATTTTTTCAATCTGCAACTTGTGCTAAAGCTTCAATTTTTTTTTTTAGTCTTATTTTTCCTAAGAAGAAAATTTGTTAGGTCTCCTTGTTGAATAAAAATTTTAATAATTGATGAAGAATCTCCTACTAATTATAGTAATCTTTATATGAATACATACATATTTAAAAATCAATAGTGACACTTTTTTTATTAATATTACAAATAAAAGTGATAACGCTCTATGTGCTTAATATCAGTGATAGAATAGATTTGAAAACAAAAATTCTTGAAATTAAAAACCAGCTGTGTGAAATAAAACAAAAATTTTAATTTAAATAATTGATTGGATCTGTTTTGATCAATCTGCTATTTGAATTGCTGAAAAAAAACTATGTTTCTGAAAAACTAACAATTTAGTAAGAAAACATTGATCACAAGCATATTATTATTTTTATTTATGAATCTGTAATTTATTACTAACAGAACAAAACTGAAAATCCTATATAATTATAATAACTATAAGCACTATAAAAATAATATGGAATTTTTTTTTAAATGCTATGATTCAATAATAACGTAATACACTAAAACTATGACATGGAGACCAGATATAAAAGAAAAACAAAGTGAACATTAAATAAATAAAAAAGATTAAAATGGAGATTTAGTAACACTTCTAGATTACTGTTGAAAATGATGATCAGCTAGAAACATATTTAAAAAAAACAGCAGATAAGTATTATATGAGTGAGTGAGTGAGTGAGAGAGAGAGAGAGTGAGTGAGTGAGTGAGAGAGAGAGAGAGAGAGAGAGAGAGAGAGAGAGAGAGAGAGAGAGAGAGAGAGAGAGAGAGAGAGAGAGAGAGAGAAAGTTTTAAATTGTATTGTGATATATGAATGTTATAATGCCTGTGTTGTTCTGTGTGAGTGGCATACTCAGTAACTCATAATCTATGGATCATAACTATATTCCAATATCCTGGTGCTCAGACTTCTTATAAATTTCTGAGCAATCAACAAATCAATATTATTATTAATGTTATAATGTAACATATTAAAAAAAAGTATTAAAACTTAATATGTAAAAATAAATAATTTAAAAATGATGATAGTAATCTACTCCTTTTTTGTATTCAAATCCTGTTAATAATAGTAATATATTTCTAATACCATGTGTAACATAATAATAGCAATTCATGTTCAAAAATAATAATATGAGAAAAAAAAACAATAATAGGAACAAAAACAATAGACATAAAGTCAAATATTAATTTTATATTTACAATTATGTTCTTATAATTAAGACATTTCAATATATTTTACAGTTATATTTTATATATTTTGATTATAAATGTCTACAAATATTAAAGTTTTAAATAAAATTGTATTCTCCTTATGCAGCTTATTTATCAGAAAAAGAAAATATTTTACCCCCAAAAATATTAAATTGGTAGTCATAAACAAATATAAAAATCTTTAAATGATGTGCCTGTCTAATACACACTTAAATGTTCAACTGACTCAGACTTTTTTTTTTTAATAAGTTATACGTTATCCCTTACTATCACTGCAATTTTTCAACAGTAATAATTTTTTAACTTTCTGAAATTAAAATATTCATTGTAAAACAAAAGTAGTTGACATGTTAAAATATCTCCATCTGATTCCACTTCCATAATTACTTATGTATTGCAAGATTATTTGATCATCTCTAATCAAGTCATAAGATAGAAAATAAGTAAAGCATAAACAATATTTACTAAGGTAAAAAATATTTTAGTAAAAAGAATGTTTTATAGTATATATATCTAATAAAAATAATAATGAATTCAAAGGTAATAATAGATTATAAAAAATGTAATCCAAAGAAGTACTTTTAGTAAATCACTTAACCTTCTTCAACTATCATTTCAATTCAAAAATGATAAAAGTAAACATTATCAAGTCAGATCCTATGATTCCTGAATGTGAATACTAGCAGATTGGTGATTACTTATAGACATTCTATTTCTATCTGTGAAAATTGTATGCTTAATTTTCTTTTATTATAGTTTCTAAAATGATAAAAGTAAACATTATCAAGTCATATCCTATGATTCTTGAATGCGAATACTAGCAGATCAGTGATTACTTATAGGCATTCTATTATCTGTGAAAATTGTATGCTTAATTTTCTTTTATTATAGTTTCTCTCCTCATGAAGAATCTTAACATTTTCATTATAAAAATTAAAGATGAATGTAAATGATTTTCATGATCAAAGAAAACAGAAGCTGTTACTAAATCATCACTACACTTATTCTTATACATTTATATAATAATTGATGCTCTTTTAACCTTTTCTCCAGGCTATATCTCAATTCATCTATGAATGAAGCCATACATCCACATAAAATGTGATAAACAATGATATTTTTTTTGTTTGAAAGGTATGGAATTTTTAGAATTATTCACCAATCTATTAATATAATGTGGAACATAAAATAAAACATTAATTAAATCCTTATATACCTTTTTTTTTTTTAAATTTAACTTGAGTATTTGAAATATATGGAATAGAAAACCATTTTTTATATTTTGTCTCTTTTAAAGTTTAGTTCTTTTTGAATCAGCATAAAGTGAAATAAATGTGTTTTTAACATTATTTTTTATTACAATATATATTACAGAATAGATATTTTATAACTAAATATACAAAAAAAATAATCAATTGGACCAAATAACTCACAATGTTAGGTGTTCAATTGTAACAGAAAAAAACGTATATATAACAAATAAATCAATGAATTGCCAGATGTCAAACTTGTAATAGAATCATAATATAAAAAACAAATAAATAATTTTCTTAGGACCTGGTTGAGATGCTAAATTTTACCATATGAATTAATCATATCTATAGATATTTATACCAGTATTATAAAATAACTAACTGGTTTTCTATTTGGACCATGTATTCAGATACCAACTAGCATAAAGTATCTATAAATGAAGAATCAAATAAATATAAATCACCAAAAAATAAATAACACTGAGCACCAACTTGTACTGGTTTAAAATAAAATATATTAGCTTAATCAAATAGTCACTAATAAAACCTTAACTTAACCATGACTGATTAAGTATTCATTATAATAAAAAATGTAATTTATGAAATGCTAAAATAATGCAATAAATTATTAAAATATGTAATTTGTTTTATTCAATATTTTGGCTAGCTGATATTATAAGATATAAAATAAAATAGAGACACATATAAAGTTAATATTAAAGTATAATGCAAAAAGTTGATAATGAATAAACATGAAATCCAATTTTAATTAATTAAAAAAATTATTAATATAATAAACATAATAAAAAATATATATAAATTAGAAAGCAAATGAAATATTCTCTGGTAAGCACTTTGATTAGGAATTAATTATCCTTATATTTATTGCATGTCATAAAATTTAAATATATATCTAACAGACGTTATGAACAATACCCTAATAAAACCAAAAAAAAAAAAAAAAATATTTTGTTTGAATAAATACTTCCCAAATAAATACTAAAATATATATTTTAAAAATTGATTAAGTATGTTTAGTTTATTTATTGTTTTCTTACAATCATGAATGTAAACTTATTAATTTAAATACAGAAAATATTGCCACTAATGCATATTAAATATATATGGTCTTGAAAATAACTCATGAAAATCTATTGTTTTTAATATACTATTAAAAATATATATATTACATTTAAATTTTGTTTTCGAGATAACTTAAAATTTACTTTTATGGTTAATCTATATTTTCACGGATTATAAACAAACACATGCATTCTAAAGTAATTAAATAGTGAATAAAACATTCTCCCTGATGATTCCTTAAATTATAATTCCATTAAAAATATTTTTAATTCATGTCTACATTATAATAATTGCGTAAATAATGATAAAATTCGAATTCAAAAGGTTCTTAAAGATCTTACTAAAATATTTACATTATGTTCCAGTTATAGCATTCAAAGGTTTTTATTCACCTTAATGAAATAAAAATTTTAAATAAAGCATTCCTTAATAAAATATTGTGATGTTAATATTTCTTTCTTTTTTTTGATAAGCATATTGGTTAACTTCCTGATGTTCCATATAAAATATTGTAAGTCTTAAATTATTTCCACAAGCTATTTTTTATGTGGTATCACTTAAATTATTTTCTGAATAATACACAATACAACATTTAGATTATTCCATGATTTTCCATGCTATGTAGCATTTGAAGTACATTAAACAATAAGATGATTTTATTTCATGATGGTCTACAGATCCCTCAAAAGATGTCTTTTGGAGCAAAGGTTTTCTTTATTCAGACACTCATTTCTGTAGTAAAAATCCAAATATTAATAAAATATATAATATATTGATTTTGCAGTTTTCTTATTGTGATACAGAGACTATAATCAGATATTTAAATCCTTTTTTCCTGATGATGTCATATTTAGATCACTATCCTAGAGATTATTATTTCTATGGTACATCTCAAATTTAACTCATTGTTATGGTCATTGTTATTAAGAGTTAAATTGGTCTCAATAAAGAGTTTTTACAAATACATCAGCATTCAAAATGTTTTCTTAACTTTGTAATAAATAAACATTATCAAGAATTATACAAGAAAGAAAAGTCATATTTTTTTAAAAAAATCCTTGTATATTTACTTATTTAATGTACAGTAGTCTATATTTGTAATACATATTTAAACACTAAAAACAGTCAACACTTAGACAATCCCAATATCAATAACAATCAACAATTTCTAACAGTTTTCAAGGCAACTTCCTTTTAACAATAAGGGTGGAATCCCACCCTTATTAATGGTCTAATATACTTATATATACATTAACGATTGCAACTTGAACACAGATATTGAAATTATTGACACAAAGAAGTTTAAATAAACCTCTTTAAACCGGTAAATAAAACCTATTCTGAATGCAGACTAATAAATAGTCAATTATAACATTACTAACTATAATAATAAATTTCAAATTGTACCTAAAGTATTACTTAAATAATAAGTGTAATAATGCTCAAGGCTAAATTAGTTTATAAGTAATCATTAAAAAACAGTCAACAATTAGACAATCCTAATATCAATAACAATTTCTAACTGTTGTCAAGGCAACCTCCTTTTAAATATATATAAAATATTATATTTAAATATGTATAATTTAATACTGATTTAATTATATAAACATAAAATATATAGAAATGCACAGACACTTTCTAAATAATAGTTATTCTCATGTATTATTTGTTAAATGTATGCAGTAAATAAAAATGTCAACAAATGAAATCATCAATATATAATATTCAATCTATTAAATCTTTGTAATAATAAAATATTAATTTTATAGTTTATTATGATATAAAATAAACTATACTGTTTGTTAAAAAAATACACTTACAAAAAATTATGCATGTTATCTTACACTAAGATGTCAATCACTTTTTATTAATAAGGTAAACTATGCGATCTTTTTAATATAATTAAAAAATAAAATAAGTCATTAAATTTTTTTTAGGAATATAATAATCCCAGGTTTAAATTTAGACCAAGAAAGTACAATATAATATATATATATGCATACTTCTATTATTCTGAGAGGTACAAATCTTAATGATTACGTTTTTCAAATAATTTTAGGTCAGCTGACATAGTATCACAAAATATACTCAGTCTAGAATCTTTCTAATTCATACAATAATGAAAAAGTTGTATTTTTTAAAAATCTGTTAAAATCTGAAAAATATGTGAATATTTATAATACATATATATATATTTTCATGTGTATATGACATATAAATACCAAAAACTTTCGATTTTATGTTAAAAATTTATTTCTATCAATTTAAAAAATAAGCAAAAAAAATTGCTGTTTATAATGACAAATTGTTATTCCTTTAATAGTCATCATATATATATATATATATATATATATATATATATATGTAAGAACCATGCATTCAGTTTAATAATCTTTAAACTCCCATAATTTTAAGCAGATTGTGGAGTTCAGGAAGGAAAAATCACAATTCTATGTTTAAAAAAATATTTTCAATAACAAATACAACATAAAGTTTAGCAGCCACTTCTAATGTTAACTCACTAAATTATTACATAAGCCTAGATCAAAAGAAAAAAAAAACATAATCAGAAATATCTAAAACAATGTTTTTATAAAGAATTTAATATTATCTTTAGGGAGTGTGAATATCAATTTTCTATACAATATTTGTTGAAAACAAAAAAATTACAATTTTAAAAGCTAATTTTTTTTTTTAAAGACAAAATTTGTTTAGTTTTAATTTTTGGACATTGATAAATTAGCCACTTGCAATTTTAACTCACTTCTTATGCCAAATTTTAATTCTCTCCATAAGTGTATAAAGTATATAATTATTTGTAATTTTAACAATCAAAACAATGATATTTTTGAATTAGAAATTAATTTCCATTTTAAAAAATGATGACAGTTTTCATTTCTGTGCAAGATTACATAATTCTATTTCAATATATTTCCTCTTCATAAAAAAATTGAAGAGCTAAAAGTTCATATAAGCTTATTCATTATTTATTTTTAATATTGTGAAAAATTTTAAACCAAAGTGGTTGACTTTGTATGGTAAATGTTAATTTTCAAAATGTAAACAAACATTTTTTCTGAAGCAGACATTTTTAAATTTCACTACTTTCTGGGGGGAGGGGCAATCAAAGTAAGTTTCATTATCACATAATGATACAAAATTTCAAGTAAATGTAAGTAGATAATTTATTTATTTATTTAAATTTTTGGAGCAATCCAAGTATATACTGATATAAAATTTTCTTTTTACTATAATGTTAAAAAATATAAAAATGATGCAATTTTTATTACAATAGAGAGTTCACATTTTTATCACATATCAATGCAAAACCATAATGAAATCAATATTTTTTAATTCATTTTTTAAAAGAATATTTGCTAATTTATTACATTTAATTTTTAAATATTTTCCACTTTACCAATATAACTATAGAATTGCATCCGAATGATTTTATGCTTTTTTAAAAATTTTCTGAATCCAAATTAAAACTTTAAATCCAATTTTTCAATTCATTGATAGTCTATTTGTATAATAAAATGGTTTTGTAGTCCAAGTGTTTTTTTCATAAGAGTTTAAGAATGAGGAGTGACAAAACATAAATCATGTATCAATGAACTTAAGTTTTAGACTATTATTCTACAACTAAATTAAAGAATGCAGGGCTAAAATAATCACTAAAGTTAAGGAGAATGATTTATTTATCAATTATAATAATGACGAACAAGTCTGAACCTTGAACAATTTCAAAATTTGTTTGATTAAAAAAAAATTTCATCAAACCCATAATTTTTTGAGGTAGTTAACTTTTACAAAATCTAATTAGCCATCCAGGTATTGATTAGTAAATAAATATTTAGCTACTCTTTGCTGAAAAATAAAAATATAGAATTAATATGGATTGGTCAAATGTTTAATAATATGATTGGAAAATGCAAAAATAATAATTGCATGGAGCAAACTTAGTTATGATAATCATAAAACACAAACAACTGTTATATAATGTAACTTTAACTACTGGTGAGAAAAGTGTCCTATGAGTGCTAAAATTTACTATACATTTTTAATGCAGATAAATACTAAGGTCAACATCACAGGTGTTTTAAGATATGACATTATAAACAATTAGTTCAATAGTTGAGTAGTTTGTAGGCAAACAAAAATAATTCCTTAACAAAGTAATTCAATTTAAATATTTAAGATTAAATACCTATTAAACAAAAACCATGCTAGCTATTGAGAGCAATTCTTTACAATGACAGAAGCAATTATTTATCAAAAATACAAAATCATAATGACTAGAGACACTAGCAAAAAACTGAAGCTATAACACTTGACCCTAAAAATTAAAAATATTTAAAGAATTTTATAAACTTAAAATAAAAATAAAAAGAGCAAATTATTATCCAACAGTGTAATGGTAAAAAATAAAAAAGTTAACACTTAAAATTGATCCCAATTTTACTAGCCCTACTATGGGCTAAACAAACACTGACAAAAATACCAAATAAAAAAGATATCTTAATAAATATACATGTAATATTCGTCTCAATTTTTCCCAAAGTAAAATAATGTTTTGAGCAATTATTAAAAAATAAATACATTTTACAAAAATAAGTTTTAAAAAGGCTACCTATTATTTTTTACTTTTAAAAATGTATTAGACTAACGAATTTGGGTAACACAGCTTAAAATTAATAATAAAGCAATTATCTTAGAAGAATATTAAACATATATCTTCTACATTTTAATACACTATATCAGACTTGGACTTATGACTATGGAAGTGCGTACTTGAATATTTTTTATTTTAAAAAAAAGGAAGGCATTAAAAATCTTATAAAAAAACGAAAAACTGTCAAATGTTTTACCATGCTATCAATCATAATAATTTACAATGTCATTGTGAATTAGAATTCCCATTTATTTCATTTTTTTTTAAATTAAATATTACTCTGTCATCTATTACAAAAAGACAGATTTAACAATATTAATCTAAATTTACAAAGAGAAAAATTTGAAATAATTATATCTATTAAAATTAGTATTATAATGAGTCATTTTGTATTAAAAAAGTAATGATTTTTGTTGAAAAAATAACTGTCAAAATTAGTACTATATGTGAATTTTAAATTGAAAAAAATTAAAAATATGCAACAGTTCAGTTCTAAATGGATGCAATAAAACATTGTATTCAAAATTTGCTAAGATAAAATTGATCACTTATAAAATAAAATAAAAAATGTTCTAAATTTAAAATGTAGACTAAATCACCAACGTAACCAATTATATAAAGCATTGATTAGATTAATAAATACAGCACTATATTTTTATATACTCATTCTTTATAAATAAATATCCACCATAGCATGCAAGTGAAATTTTATATCAACTATAATAAAAAAAAAACATGACTGTTCACTATATATATCCTTTTAATAACTAAGCTGTATAAATATTATTATATACATTAAAAAAATATATGCTGCATAAACAAGACTAAAGAACAGCTTATACAATATTATTCATATTCAAGAGTATTTTTACAGACGCTATAAAAATAAATGCTGATTTATATAAATTATGTTATGTAATATTAAGAAAATATGAGTGTTATTTAAAACCTTAGAATTTCCATAGGTAATGAGACAATTAACATGCTAAAAAAAAGGAGACTAAATTAAAAATATTATTCATTTATGTGCATGTCATTAAAATTCATTATATAAAAACTGAATAAAAAAAAATACAAAATTTACACTATAAAAATAAAAAAAAACATTACTAGTCTTACATTTAAAATAATATAATAAATAACTGGGAGTAAAAAAGTTAAGCAACTATAAAATATATATTACTTATTAACAAATCACTAAAAATGCCTCTTGTAGATTATTGAGATGTTTGTTAATTAACAATCATAGATTTTTAAACATTAAAAAAAAATATTATATCTAATTTTTTTTTATGCAAACCTTTGACACACTACTATTTTTGGGGGAACATTATGCTTGCAAACAGAAATAAAAATGTAACTAGAGTACATAGCTTATAATAGACTCCTTGATTAATTTCTAGGTAACTGCTTTTCTATATGATTTCTTAGGAGTCATGTGATATTAAGTTTGTGTGTATATGTGTTAGAGTGTCACAAATACTAAAATAATTTCTATTGCACAAGCAAATTTATACCGCATAAAATTAAAAGTAAACATTTATATTTTCTAAAATTTATAAATGATTTTAATAACTTAACACATTTTTCAAAATAATATGGTCATTTATAAAAAATTATTAATATTTTAAAAGTTGTCAGTTTATTTTTTTTGAAAAAAACCCCACTAAAAATAGTCAGATTCTTCATCATAATCCACTCATTTCACATTAGACAGCACCAAATTAATAGTATGAAAACTGGTTAGCCAAATTAAGTAAAACTTTCACCATCACTGTTTTCTTTGGAGTTTTGTTGGATAAGTCATTGCCTTACTATAGATATTTACAAATTTCTTTTTTTTATATAGACAGTACACACTTATTCTAAAAATCCTCTTTATATATTTTCTGCAATCTATAAACTGTAATTCTAGTCAGATAATTATATACAGCAAACACATAGGATTATAAAACAAATTACTTATTTTTTAAATTTGTTTATAAACTTTCTGCATATGTAAATATTTTTATAAAAAACTTTTGTAAAAGATGAAATTTGTGTCTAATTTTCTTATAAGAACAAACAAAAATTGAAAATAAAGCATTTTGGATGCATAAAAAACATAATCATCAGTTTAGAAGTTCAAAAACCATTGGCAAATTGAAGTGACAGAAAGAATACAAAACTTCACTTGATTTGTTAAAGTGAGATTTTTTTCTGAGCTTGAAATTAAATCACAAAATTTAGCTCTTGTATTTACTATTTTTATCACATCAGACTTGCTCTGCAATGGTAGAATGATAGACTCAGAAGCTGAAGATTGCATAATTATAACTCAATTTGCCCTTTCTCATTATCAAATGTTTCATAATGTTTTCTTCCACAATAAATCATTTGATTATTTGTATTATTATTATTATTACTCCTACTATGGTAAAGCAAACAAGCCTTTGAGTATATAATTTACAATTTGCAGTAAATCACTGTTTTTTTTTTTAAATTATTAATTTTTATATTATTTTTATTCCAATGTCATATCAAAACAAACAAATAAATAAATCTTTTCTTTAATCACTTTTATAATGCTATATGTTATTTTTTACTTGGCCAATCTTATATTTTTGCCTGATCAGCAGTCTTCTTCAGAGCTAAAATGTAAAAAAGTGTACAGGAATATAAAAATGGGAATGATTAAATAATATAAAGATTATAACCAATTATACATTTAATCCATTTTATATACCTATTATATTTATATTAATATATATTCTTAAATATCTATATTACATTTTATAATACAAAAAAATGCTAAAAGGCAGTAAGTATTTATCAATTTATATTTTACTTTTTCGCATATTAATTAATATTTTATAACAATTATACATAACTTAATAAACTTATAATTTTTTATGAATCTATTAACATATTAAAGTATAAAATGTAATTCTTTACTTTTAAATTTAAGTTTAATATTTTATCAATTTTAAAATTATTATTATTATTATTATTATTATTATTATTATTATTATTATTATTATTATTATTATTATTATTATTATTATTATTATTATACAATAACTTTTTTATAAAATATTTTTTGAATTATTTAACTTATATTAAAACATTACCTTCTTTTATTTACTGATCTTATTAAATGGCACATTTTAAAATTTTGACTAGTTTGATGCGATGTGATGTACTGTGGTTTCTCCTTAAATGAAGTCAAGAATCTCTCAATAATTATCTCCAGAGAAACCTGTTAGCCACTTTATCTTCCATTCCCCACTCTGTTTTCCCATATTCTGTTCCATCCCATTTCCACATAATGGTATAGTGACTCCCTCTTTTTATATCTTATATAATCCATTTTGGTTTTCCTCTAATTTTATTATTTGAATTTATCTGAATCATATTTATATTAATACAGTTTTAAAATCAAAATCCTTATTTAATGTAGGTTTAATATTATTTATAAGAATAGCTTCTTTAATTTTTCATTGTAACAACCAAGAGTTAAATATTAATAATATAGTTAAAAATAAATAACAGTAATTAATTATATTTTTGATAAATCAGAAATTAAATGTGGATTTTTTTAAAAAATATCTCATTACAAATTTTATCTAGATTGTAATTTTTTATGGGGGAAAAACTGGAATATTAATATAAAGAGATAAATTAGTTGATAAGATTAGGTAAAATATTAAAACAAAAACAAAAAACAAATATTTAAACAATATTAAAAAATTTCAGGACAGAAGAAAAATTTGAAATGGATATGTTTTTGATATATAAAAAAATATAGTAAACTTTACAAGTAAAACTTGAATATTGATAGTTTTATAACAGCTATAAATATGAAAATTCAAAAACACAGAAAATTATGAAATTATATTTAAAAGATTATTTAAAATGATTATTGATGATTGATAACCTTATGATCACTCTATACTTAAAAAACTATTAAGCCACAATATTATAGATTATAATTATGTTCTGAATTAAAATAACAGTTAAAGTTAAAACAAAAACATAACCAGTAAACCCTAGCAAATTTTTTTGAATGCATAAAAAAATTATTACAGATTAAATCCTAGTAGCAGAAAGCCATTTTTACTTGTTTAAAAGACTGGTTCTAGGAATGAACTATATGAAAGTTATTGTAAATAAAAGTGTGATTTACATTTTATGTTTCAATTTTGCATGAAATAATATGATACATTTTGCACAATTGGTGCTTAAATCCATTAACAAGATAAAATGTTATTAACATTTAATTTGAAATTCAAGATATTTAGGAGGGAAAAGGTTGAAAATCAAGAAATATTTTTTTTAATATTTTCATATATTGTTTTTGTTATTGTTATAGAAGATAATACTTTCCTAAAATAAACTAAATAATTTACCTTTTAAATTCTCATGTACACATTTAAATAAAGCTCAGTGTATTATGTGGTTATTTGTTTGGAGATTTCCACTTAAAATCATTCTTCTGCATAATCTTTAACAGTATTTTTCCAATACACAAAAAAATTGATGTCAAAAAAACAGAATTAATATATTGATGAATTAATTTTATAAAATCTGAAGAGATCAATACTTTTCAATATGCAGCAAAATCACTGTAATTTATATCAGTTTCAAGGTGCTTGATGGATAATCTGGTTTTGAGAGTATTTGTGAGATTATTTCTAAAAGATTTTTGGAATATATAAAACATTGACTTTTTTGTATATTTAATTAAATATTCATAATTATTTTTAAACAATAATTGTATAATAGTTATTAAAAAACAAAAATGTATATGATTACCCTTTTATTTTATATGTACGTTTAAAAATGGAAGTTAACAAATTCTAGTGCAAATGTAATAAAGCAAACATGACTAATATAATGGCAATGCCTTGTGAAACTGACTGCTAATCTTTTCTAAATACTGTGTTAGGATTTTTTGAAATATTCTAAAAATTATAATGCAATTTTAATTTCTAAAGCAGAATTTTATATATTTAATAGTGCATTGTATTTATTCGATCCTTTTAAAATAAATTTCAATCAATGAATATTTCCTAGATTTTCTGGAGTTAATTGCATGGTTGCTTTCCTGCCTACTGCAGAATGACAGAAAAGTTATTTGTTCTCATTACATACCCTGTTATTATTTTTTCACTATTTGCAAAGTTCAAATATGATTTTTTTAAAATGTTTATCACTGTAAATTTATATTTCTAACAAATAAAGTTCCGTTCATTGAATTGTATTACAGAATAAAGATTTAATATTAAATTAATAAAAATAGCCTCCAGAACTAACAACAGAAATGTCAACTTGCTAGAAGATTAAATCATACCCCTTATTAAAATTTCATTAACTAACTATCCATTTGAAAATAACTAGTTATATTTTATTTATATGATAAAAATAATGTTTAAGCATGTTAACAAAAAAAAAAGTCTGTATTTACATTTGTTATTTCTTATAAATTTAATTAATTATTTATTTTTTAAATTGATTTAAAATACATTTGACTAAAGCTTGTTGCAGTCTTTATAAAAGATGCAAATCCATTTAAATAGGAAGTTATAATTATTTCTATATAATATTTACAAGTTTGCCAAAAATTCAGTTATAAGACTACATATTAGAGCAGAATATTATTTTACTGCATTAAACTTCATGTGAAATTTATTATTTTTATACAGAATGATAATATTAAATGAGTAATGCTATGAAACAGTGAAAATAAATTAAATAATGGTCTAATTTTGATATTTATAGTTTTTAAATATATATATATATTAAATTCTAGTGATAAGTAGGCCATACGATTTTACAAAAATTTTTAAAATCAATCCAATACCAATGTTTTTATTTCATAGACAACATAAAATAACCATAACCTTTATTACTAATACGTTTATTTACTATTTCTAATATTACCATTTGGTTCAATGGCATTAGCTTTACAATAAAGGTAAGATAACTTTAAATAGATCACTGCCATTTAAAAAAGCAGCACCATTTAGATTTATTTGGTTTACAATATAGTAAGTCTTTTAATGTATTTCCATTCCTTGTATCTAGACAAAATTGACAACAAAAAAAATGTTTGTTTACGTAGATCAGAGTTGAACTCAGATTGGTGAATGCACATTTTTTAGAGCACAAAATATTTTCTTGGTCTTGCAATAGTTCTACAAAAATAACATTTAAAATATTATTTTGAATAATTTTGGTGCAGTGAAAATATTTTTTCAATTATATATTTCTTTTTGTTTTCTTTCAAAATTAGAAATAGAACGATTTACATCTGATTTTAAAAATAACCCTATTTCATTTTGTATTTACTTTTGTATTTTTTGAACTTTCAATGGAAATTCTGAAATCGTTTGACAATGATAATTTGTATATAAGATCTACTTTAAACAAAAGTAAAAAATCTTAAATAAATCTGAAACCAGGTATATAATAATTATTTATAAATTAAATAAACATTAATTTAAATAAAAAGATCCATTCATTTTTCACTAATTTATGGATTTTTTTTTTCTTTTCAAAAATTTGTTACACACACACACACATACATATATATTGAGAAATTTAATTAAAAAAGAAAACAGTAATTTCCAAAAGAATCAAGCAATAAAGTCATAAATCAAAACTTAATTTTAACTTTAATAAAGGAACTTTACTTTTGTTAACTATTCATTAATTCTAAAATTATTGGCTGTCAGTAATTGAGTATTCACAATTATTCAAGCTGAGTTCATTTCTTACATTTGTTATTGTAAGGGTCTATTAACTATGAATTAATTTTACAACTATTATACTCAAAACAAAGTGCAGACTTTGCATTCATTATCACAAATAAAATTCAGTTCTTTTTTTTTTTTAAATTTTTTGTTTAAAAGTGCTTTACATGAATTAATAAACGCAAAAACTACCAAAACCCCCTACCACTTATATGATTTTTTAAAAATGTGGTATGTTGAGAGAAAACGCGCAATTTATTATTTTTTTAATAGCATGCCACCTCAAAATTTAAAACCTTTCAATATATATCCTTTTCCATTTGTAAAATACTATTATTACTTTTTAATAAAATCCCTGCTTATTTTATTTTAACCAGATTTTTATTACAGATAATCGTATTGTTGCTGTTTTTGTTTTTTTTTTTAAAAAAAAAATCAAATCTTATTTAAATCAACATCAATAGCAAACATTTTTTTTTGCATTATATGAATGAAAAATACTTGGAAAATTACAACAAAAATATTATATACGGAATTCTTAATTTATCCTTTAATATAAAGTTATTTGAACTTTTTATAGCACATTTCTAAGCAAATAGTAATTCTTCATGAAGTCCAAAATCACATTATTTCTCTATTACTACTATATCTATATTTTCAATGAAATCACCTTCATACAAATTAGTTAGAGATTTAAAAACTTGATAAATATACTAGAACAATCAAAGAAATTTTATTTAGGTAAATAAAAAACTTATTATTTGATTTAAAATGGACTAACACACATGTAAATTGATGTATTTATGGTGTTTTCAATTGCTATTATGACATTGATCACCCATTCAGAGCAGAAATACTTTTTCCTCATTTATAATTCTATATCATTATTATCATCACTATTTTCAACCATTATCGATCCACTGTAAGATGAGGATTTCTCAAAGTTCTATACATTTTTTCCAATCTCTAACATCTCTTGTTCACATCACCCTCCTTCATTACATATATCTATTTCACATGTGGTCTTTTTCTAGGTCTTTTATAATCTCTTATAATCCTGTTTAAGATTTCAACTCTCCATCTATTATCATCTTTTCTAGTAATATGTCCAGCCCAACTCCACTTCAGTCTTTTAATTTTTTCATTGATGTCAGTAACACCTGTTTGTTATCTCAACCATATATTTCATTTTTGATATCTGCTTGTTACTCCTAATATGCATTTCCCCATACTTTGTTGAGTAGTCTGAAATCTCTGAATTACTCTTCTGTTAAATGTTGAAGTTTCAGATCAATAAGTAAAAACTGGTAAAATACAATTATTAAAAACTTTCATTTTCAACCACATAGGCATATTTCCTTTTAATATTATTTCTAGCAAAAGCACACCAATCTAGTTTAATTCCATGATTAATTTCATCCATTAGATTTCCAAATATAATAATAATAATATAACCAAAGTATTTGTAGTTGTTAACTTCTTCTAACTCATCATTATCAATCTTTATTTTCTTCTTTTGAGAAAATCCATTGAATATTTCTTTAGTCTTTTTATCTATACACCTTCAATCCTACTTTCTTATTTTTCTTGTAAATTTTTCTGAAGCTCTAAAGCATTATTTGCAAAAACAACTACACCATCTATAAAATTTAGATGACTTAAATAATTTTCCTTTACTCCCTTAGCTTCCCATTTTAATGCACAGAATATTTCTTGCAAAACTGCCATAAATTTCTTTGAAGATATTGAGTCACCTTGTTTGTTATACACCCTTTCCAATGTTAATCTTCATAATATAATTATGTAATGTAATTAATATGACAATATCCTGGGTCTATACCTTGATGATCCAATGCTTTAATTACTGAAGAAATGCTTTTAGAATCAAATGCCTTTTCATAACCTACAAGTCCAAAGCATAATGGCAAGTTATACACATATAAATTTCACAATCACTAAAGTAAGAATATGTAATAAGTAATATCTATACTTAATATTAATATAATCAATAAAAATGTAGATTTTAACTCACTTCTAAGCAAATGTAATTATATAGACATCCAGTTAAAAGAAATAGGACCATTCCTTCCTCCATATATGTATTTTAGGTGATGATTATAACTTATAATGTGTATTTATTATGGAAGATGTAATATTTGCCTGTCTACACAAGATTGAATATATATATATATATATATATATATATATATATATATATATATATATATATATATATATATATATATAAAACAGTTTTTGCCAATGATAATAAAAAAATGTAAATAATGTTACATCACAACAGAATGATGGAAGATTACTAAATGCATAAAAAAAAGAGGAAGCAAAAAATGAAACAATAATTAGTAAACCTAAAACAAAATTAAAAAAAAATACATAAAAATCAGGTATTAGTTGAAAAAGTTGCAAAAATATTATCTTGCTTGAATAGAAATAGAAAAAAAGTGGAGCCATAACTATAGTTATTTTGACCAAAGGCTTAATGAGAGTGCTTACCATAAAATTGAGGATAATTCCTTCAAAAATTCTAAAGTAAGGACAGATTGGTCTGATGAATAATAAATTTATATTTATAATTACAGTTAATACTCTCAGAATTGATTAATAAAATCATACTTTTTCATTTAATAAATTCTAAATTCTTGACAATCATTGAAATCAAATGTTTTAAACTGAATAGAAAATCTTTGAATGAGGCTCACAGGCAATAGTAAAATATTAGAAGGGGTTGCTGAATTTGAAACAATAATTGATAATAATTCATAAATGATTATGACCATTCTAATTCCAGAAACACTTTGTTTAATTTATAGAATGATAAAGTTTAAAACTAATGATCCCCAAAAATATTTGATTAAATATATAGACTAGAAAATAAAAACAAAAAAAGACAAAAAATAAAAAAAAATTTTTTTTATAATGAGTATTCTGATCACTCTTTGAACATATGTGTGTATATATATATCTCTTGAATGAGCTTTGCTTTGGTAATATCTTGCAATACTGTCTTTTTGCAACAAGTCTCTTTCTGAAAACTTCAAAGCTATAGCTCTTCACTGCAGTATAACAATTATATCAATCCCAGTGATATAACTGATAATCATTTCTTTAGGGATAACTTTATGATATTACAATTTAACCAGGATCTAACTTTCCCGTAAAATATTGTTTAGCAAATCTATTAGTTGTCATTCACATAATATGTCAGTGAATATATATTTTTACAATAGTATATAAATTTCAACTATTACATACAGATAGTTTGCAATGTAGAATATGCCACAAAATATAGGATTTTGAAAAAAATAATAAATAGAAAGATTTAAAGTAGTTTATATAGGATCAATTACATAGATGGTGACAGAAAAGCTAAACAAAGAATGTATGCAACAGTAGAAATAAGCTGCATTTAGTCTCTTTCCATGTAGCATCAATGTGTTTGAAATTTTTGAGCCAATTGATATTATAAACATTTCCAAAATAATTATAATAATTTAAAAGAAAGTATGATAGATATAAAATAAATTGATATTATATAAAAAAAAATCTAAACCAGATAATTATGATTATTGGAAAAATGCCTAAGAAAAAAAAAATATAAATAAAAATCTGTGTAATAATAAAAATAAAATATAAAAGAATTACAAATTTTATGTGAAACTGTATAATTAAATAATGCATGATTAAAATTGTAATCGATAAACGACATGATAAAAAAATATACTATAAAGTTTAAAAGTTATATATATATATATTAAAAATATAAAATAATTTATATAAAAGAATCAAAAATGAAAAGCAAAAAAATAATATTTATAAAATTATTAAAAATTTATAAAGATATATAATTACTGAGTTCATTAAAATATTTATATTCTGTAAAATCAATAATGCAAAGTTACACATAATGTGTTAATTTATTATTTACATCTATTTATGTGTGTATAAATATGTACTAATTGTAAGATCATATATATTTGAAGAGTGTGAATGATGAAAACTATTGGTCAGTCAAAACTATAAGAAAATATTGAGGAATAAATGTTATTTGTTGCATTGTAAAAAAATGATTCAAGAAAGTGTATAAATAACTAAATTATGCCAATACTCCAATTTTAAGATTAAAAAATCATGCATTTACAATTATAATTTTATTCTCACATTTGATGATTGAAAACCAAACTTCATTTTTTGACTTAAAAAAGATGAACATTGACCAATATAGTAGATAGAGCTGCTTCTAGAAAGAAAATCACTTGCTTCACAGCTCTCTTGAAAAGACTTTAAAAAGTTAGTTTTCCTGCTATCAGAGGTATTCCCTATGTATATTTGTCCCTTTAAAGAACATTATTTGCTGTTTGTGTGCCTTTTCATTCCCAATTATCAGTTTTTAGTGTATTTCCTCATTATTTCACTGCATCTACCATCTGATTATCTACAATAGATTACCATATTCTTTCCCGTTTGATGGGTAGGTTCACTGTTCTATGTACCATAGAGGGTTTTATTTCCTCCTAGACCCTTGACTTCATTTCCTCTCCAGTTCTCTTATCACTCAAAACTTTTTTTTCCCAAATTTTTTTATGTATTGTTCCAATTATTTAGGTCATTAAAAACGATCTTCTTTTCTCACCCCCCCCCCTCTGGGGTAGCAAACTGCCTTAATTTCTAATCAATTTTTGTATTATCCAACTATAATTAACATTGGCAATCTCTCCAGTGTGAAATTACTTCATTTTTTAAAAATCAAATTCTTTAGATTTATTTCAATATTTTTTCTTTATATAATCTGTAACTCTTCCAAACAGTTTAAAGATGGCCACCGCCCCTAGCGGCAAAAATGTGCAAAAACATAATTCACAAAAACAAAAATCTACAAAACTTCCAAAAATGTTAACTAAATTAAACTCCAAAGAAACTTTCAGCACAGAATCTATTTCAGGATCTCCATCCCCAGACTCTCTGGATTTTCCTCCCCTACAGGGTGAGGCTTGCCCCATCAAAGGCAAGAAGCAATTCCAAAAAAGTAATCTCACCAATCAAAAGGTTGCTCCAAGCAAAACTTGGAACATTAAAAACTCCACTATAAAGGGTAAAAAACAGCCTGCTACACCTAAGTTTAATACAGAAACCTCACCAACTCTGATTTCTCTAAAAAATTAACACACAATAACTACTTCAAAGATGATGTTACTCATAATTCTCCATCTCAATCTATGAGCGCAACCAAGTTTGCCAATACTACTCCCACTATTATCAGTCACACTATAGAGAAATCCCTTATTAAAAAATCCATCACCACAGCAAGTCTTTGCTAATGAACAATCATGATTCAGCCACCTCTGAAACCTTCATTCCTACTAAACAACTCACACCAGAGAATCACACAGTGATCTCAGAACAATTTAACCAAACAGTTCCACCGCCCCTCCTCAAGTCACTTCGTTGCTACCAGAGTGACAGCTCTGTCATTCTGGCAGTTACAGATCTACAATGTGGACTCCATAAACTTCCAACACAGCAGCTCTATGACCTTATCAAACTCCACAAGCTAACTGATTATATACATAAAATCCTCACCCTTCCTAATGACCGATACATGGCATTAGAGTTTCACAACACAATACAAAGACAAGCCTTCAAAAACAGATTCAAATTTTTAAACAATATATTCATGGTTCCAATAGACACCAATAGACCATCTATACTTAAGGGGTTTATCAAAAACTGCCACATAGGTATGTAGAGGCAGCACCTACAGAAATATCTCGAGGCATTCGGGCAAGTTACCTCATTTGAGTACCTTAGGGATCCTCTCACCAATGGTCTCACCTTCACCAACACAGCCTTATTTCAATTCATCCTTAAAAAAGGTCTTTCTCCTGAAAGCATTCCCACAACAATAGCAGCTGAACTAGCACCTTTGGTCATTTCAATTAAGGGGATGAGGCCACAATGTTTCACCTGCAAAGACCGCAGCCACCTTAATCGGGACTGCCCTCAAAAAAATAAATGCAACTCTTGCCAGAAAGAAAAGGGCCTAAACCACATCTGTGCTCTGCACAGCCCCAATAAATATGAACATTCTCCTTCAGCTAACCTCTCACCTCCACCTCACTTCAATTCAATCTTTCAGCATTCGCCACCCTCTCACCTTTCAGTAAGATTCCAGCTTCCTCTAGGCCACATAATTTTTTGTCTCACTCACAGCCCACCACTCTCAATTACAGCTCGCTCACAGAAACCTCTTTCCTTAATGGACATGAACACTTATTCAAACTCAGAAATCATCCTGTCTGAGTCACCAACTCAGGCCCTTCCGCCACTAACAAGAAACATCAGAAGTGTGCATGCCCTAACTCATCAGATAGTGACACCAACTCTGACAGGCCATCCTTGATCTTCTCAGTAAAATCATAATGGATCCTTTTCCTGAACCAAGGGCAAGTCTCAGACATTCAGAACACACAAAGAAAAAAGAATACTTTCAGCAAAAAATTCTCTGGCTTCAACCCAGGCCTCGTCACCCTCCTCCCTTCACACTCTCTCACCTTCCTCTGCTGAATTTTTCTTGGACAGTGGTTCATCAAGTAACATCAAGAATGAGTCATTGTGCAATTCTGGGAGGAGAAGCAAGAACTGTACTTCTCATATCTCTCCCAACCCAGCTCATCCTCACTCACCATAAAATTTCTGTATTCCTACCTTTTTCTAAGATGTGCTTTTCTAACCTGCCTGAACTACACACCATTTCCCCTGTCCACTTCCCATTCTCTTTTTATATGTATCCTTCCCCTCTTACCATTTTGTTCCTGAAATTTCATTTGTTTCATTGTATCTGTTTTTTTTTTTTTGATGAATAACATCTCATCACTGAGAAAAAAAAGATGAACATTGCTGAAGTGCTCAAAACATTAGAAATTAATTTTATTATTTACTGTACAAAAAGAAAAAAATAGTAACTGTATAGCACAACAATAGAATAAAAAAATTTGAAGAACATTTGATAGGCTAAGAAGAAAAAAACCTGTAATATAGTTCTATATCAAGTTCTCTGCCTAAAAACATGGAAACCTCTCAGATAATAGAATTCTACAATCAACAACCAAGTGATGAATGATTTAGTACAGTAATAAAATGGCAAACTCTGAACCTAAATGCTTATGGATCATAATACCAGCTTGATCATTTCTAAGCCCTGCATTTCTTATGTAATTATTTAATGAATGTTAGTGTATTGACAGAGTGATTTACTCTACAGAATGTAAAGTCAAATCATGGCTTGATTCTGCCCCCTTCGGTGGTTGAACTTCATATGAACTCCTGAGAAATAAAACCATTTGATTATTTTTTTATTGGCAGTGATATGTGATTCTTGCTGCATTTCCTTAATATAATTTTTTAAGCATTTTGATTTTAATAAGTCATTTATATCATTGAAAAACAGAAATAACTGATATTACCAATTATTATCACCAAACATTAAATTTTAGTATGATTTAGTATATTAATAAAGTAGTGGTCTCAAGATTTATATTTTTTGAATAATTTTTTAGCTGAGTAAAAAATAAACCTCAGCTTAATCAAATGAATAGAAATATGCTCAATCTGTCACATAGAGTGTTTATTCATAACATTAAGATTGAAGTAACTAACTAAAAGATTACACACATACCCATACACAAATATATATTGTAATGGAAAATAAAGCTGAAAAACATCTGGCTAACCCACAAATGCTCTACTGATCTGGACATTTAAAAAATGTAATGAATAACAAAGGCACTTCAGAAGCCCAAAAATGTAACTAGTAAATAGATGACTAAATAAGCTGATCTAGATATAGATTTATAATATTTTAGATCTACATTATTATAGACTCATAACTTTGTAAGGTGTCAATGAGTCCAAAGATAAGTATTTTTGCTTGACAAAGAAAATAAAATTCAGTAAATTAACAATTTAATTGCTAATAAGATGTAGTTTGGAATGTATAATTAAATATTTTAATAATAAAATAAATTGTGTAATAAAAAAAAATGTATAATAAAATAATTTGTGTAATAAATAAATCAAATGATGCCCAAATTAATAATAATAATTTAAATTTCTTAAGATAAATACCAACTCATTGAAGTAATTAAGATAAATAATACTAATTTTAATAATTGCTATCTAACATAATTCATTATATATTTATAACCTATCATTGCCAGATTGCAATTTCTAGATACGATCTATATCTAAAGATCATTAACATGCATAGTCACAAAAGGGTTAAATACATAATATTTCATGTGATAAAAGAAAATTTTATATTATTTTTTTAAATATCTTTTATTCTTTAAATCAAGTAATTTTTCTATTATAATAGTCATGTTATACATTTAAACTAAATCTTAAATATTAGCTACATTTTAATTTTGATTTGTTTTCTTAAAAAAAATATGTCAATGATCAACTTAAATCTTATTTAATTGATTTTATTTGTTGGATGTGCATTGAATAATAAATAGACCGCATATAATTAAAATTATTAAAAAGGAAGAAATTTTTGATAGGTATCTATCAGTGTGTTATTATTATTCATTTGATTATTAATGATAAGTGAAAGTTACCTGAGCAGATAATCTAAAAAGATTTTTTCATTGGCATTCATTATCCAATTCATCATTTAATTTCAGATTACAATTTGATTCTCCCATGATCTCTTCTTTAACATTCCCTTTATGACAAGCATGGATATAGGATTCAATAGGCATTGTAATTATTAGATGATATTCAAATATTACTTTGATAAAAACTGTGGTCCATGGCCAATCCAATGGTTTGATGGTTTCAGGCAATCAACATAGCATTTGTTGTTATCCATTTCATCTATTCATAGAGATATCAACCGAGAAGAATATGTTCTCTCCCTCTCACATGATGTCTAGTCCATTATATTTTTTTATACACAAATCAACAGATTGTTAGTCAAAGTAGGTAAAATAATACAAAAATTTTGATGAAAAAAAAAGTATATGTGGTTTTTTGCTGAACTTTTTTCATTATCATAACAACAATAATGCAATCCTTTAAACATTAGCACATGAATCTTGACATCTTTCTACCAAACTTAATAAAGCCCATTGTTATCATTCCATATGACATAAAAATATATTTTATTTTAATTTTAATAAATAAACTATTTACTCATTCTACATTCTCTCAAAATTCAAATATATTTATTAAACATAGAATTTCTAATTGCTTTCTTTATTTATTCATTTGTATACTATAGAAATATAATATATATATATATATATTGTAACTGACTATATTTTACTCAACAAAGATTAAACATTGGATACCAAATTGTAACTGATTGCAATATGCATTGCATTGACAAAAATCTATTCTTAAGCAACTGTGAATATCAGAAGCTTAATTGTCTAACTAAACATATACCATATTAGCAACTCTGAAGTTTGAGTGAACTAACTCATAATAATTAATATAATCAAATATCAATCATAATGTAAAGAGCTATTAATTACACAACAACATAAAACTTATTATCTCCTTAGTTAAATAACAAATTATAATAATAGATAAATAATAATTTAAAATTATTGAATAACATCTAATTATAATAGCCCTTATTTACTCTGAATGAACCAAAATCTTTATGCCCCAAAATTTATTAAATAAGCTCAAATATAATTTTATATAAAATATATATTGCAAATGACTATCAAAATAATGATAATGATATTATGATCAATTGCCAAACCTCTAATTATAATAAATCACTTAATCTATCTCATCAGTTGCCAAACCTCTAATTATAATAAATCACTTAATCTATCTCAGTTCAAAATAACACCTCAATTAAAATTAAAGATTGAATAATTTAAATATGTATTTTTTGTTGAAGTATATCTAAATGTGATAACTATAATTAAATTACATGATGGAGACTAAGAAGATTAATATTGAAAAGGTGTATAACAAGATTCCATATAACCAAAACTTTTTACAGTAGTTTTAAAAAAGTAGATTGTAAATTAAAATATGAAAAAACTAAGGAAATAATGATGAGTGGATATTATTTAAGACATTTAGATTTTGTAGGTGATGTGATTGCTTTTGCAAATAATGCTTCAGAGATTCATGAAATATTGCAATCTTTTCAAATGAAAAAAAAAAAGGACTGAAAATAAATGCTAAAAGAAAAAGTGAAGTAATGATCAACACATTTTATCAGAAGAAGAAAATAAAGATTGATAATAATGAATTAGAAAGAGTTAACACTTACAAATACTTTAATTAGATTATTAATACAGATTAAAATATAATGGATGAAATTAATCATGAAATTAAAGTTTGGTGGAATGCTTTTGATAAAAGTAACTTAAAAAAGAGATATGACTGTGTAAAATGATTTACAAGTTCTTACTTATGGATCTGAGACTTGAACACTTAACAACAATGAGAAGACTGCAAACTGCTTAACAAAGTAGGGAGAGATGTATGTTAAAGGTTACAAGAAGAAATCAAAAATAAAATATATGGGTGAGAGACCAACAGGTATCACTAACATTACTGAAAGAATTTTGGGTCCTAATTTAGTTTGCGCTCACAGCCATTTAAAATCTAAAAATCACTGCTGACACATTCACAGTTATACTTTCTTGCATCATTTTCAATTCTTTTCCGCATCATTTTACAAAATTTGAAATATTCAATCCTTTTTAAAGCATCATTTTTGCATATTTTCATATTCCTTCTTATCTTCATAAATTCTCTAGTCTCAGTAGAAATTTTATTGATCAATTGCTGCTTTTTTCAACCAGCTATCTTTGTTGCAGTTTTTAAAAGTGTATCAGTTATTTTTTTATTAATTTCTTTCAAATCTGAATCATGTTCAAAATCTACTTATACTTCAAACTGATTTGTAAGTTCTAATTTAAATTCATTAAACTGTTTCTGAAGATTAGAAATATCAACTGTAAATATTGTTTTTCTTAATAATTTTTGTCTCTCTAGTTTTGCATTAATACGTTGATGATCACTTCCTGTGTTAAATTTTTAAGAACATTACAATCTTGAACTATAACTGAAACACACAGGCTTATTATATACCTGTGTTTATATATGTAATATATAGGGTATATGGAGAGTGGTGGGTCATGTGAAAATCTTGAACTATGTATTTTCTGTTAGTTAAAATGTATTCCAATTCTGTTGTACCTTCATTTGGATGCTTCCATGTCGATTTCCTTTTAACATTTTTCTCAAAAAAAATTCATAATATAAAGTTTTTCTTTTTCTGAAAAATCCACAAGTCTATATACTCTCTCATTTCTATTACCACAACCAAATTACCTACAGCACTTTCATCTTTCATTTGTTTACCAATTTAGCATTAAAGTCTCCCAAAATGATTTTAAAATGTTATTTTCTCTGATCAAAAGTCTTTTGTACATCCATATATATAAATCTTCTACTACTTCAACACTATGAGAGCTTGTTAGGGCATAAAGCTGAATTATCTGCATTTGGTATCTGCTATTAAGTTGTATAACTAACCTTGCCACTCTGTCCAATGCACCATCAATCTCCACAGTGTTATTCTTCCACTTTTTATTTAGAATGAATTATATTCCACTTGCATTTCTAATATTTGTACCTTTATAGTAGAATACATTTCAACTTTTTAAATCAATTGTCTCTTCACCTTTTCTTCTAACTTTTACATTGTCCAATAATATCCCATTTAATATAAGACAGTTCTTCTTCTAGTTCTTGCAATCTTCCTTCACTTGAAAGTGATCTGCAATTGTACATACCTAAATAAAAAATCACCACCAAATGGCAGATTGGGACTACAATCAGCAGATTCTTAGCCCCCTCCACCTTCAACCACTAATCGCTGCCTTGGTTGGTGACTTTACAGTCTCCTGAGAATAAGAGCCATGATTTATTTTTGTCTGTCATGATAGTATATATCTATTGGAAAAATATTTATCATTTACACATACATTCATTCTGCCTTATCAGGCAACTGAGAAGAAAGCCCATGGTGTTTCTTGATCTTGAACTCAGAAGTAAAAAGCCAATAAACTAACCCACCTGGCTAAGCATGTTGATGAGCAGCCCATCCCTGTTCATATACTATATGAATAATCACATAATAATAACAGCTGCAAGAACAAGAACGTATGGAGTGGGCATTAGGAATTTGATCTGCTCAGTTCCTTTAGGTGCTCCAAGAGGAATCAAAGGGTCTCCCTTTCAGTTGATAGCCAATGGAAATGAACACTAAAATATACAAATATAGGCATCAGTTTTAAAATATGACATTTAAAAACGCATTAATAATTACATCAACTGACATATTTCTCAAAACTAATTATTTGGTGTCATGACCTTTTGATCTTGTCTTTTGAGATAATTTCCACAATATCAATATATTATAAACCAGAAATATTATAACTATTTTATAAAATATTTCCATAAATAGAATCTCAATCAAAGCTGCTATTGATTTTCTTTAAGGTAGTTAGCTACTCATCAAAAGTTTTTTTCTTATTCTTTCATTCCCTTTGATAATTTTAAATAAAATCAATCTGAGTAATTTTGCAAACAATGCACAATAATAAATTTTAGGTATTTAATATATGTATATAATTGAAATACCTTGCTGGTTTATATTTAATTAAAAAAATATTGATTATTGAAAAAGTTACTCCATATATATAAATTGTTTTCATTTTTGTTGTAAATACAAAATGTTTGTTTTTTAAACATAAACAAGAACATTCTTTTTGATATATAATTTATTGTTAAAAAAAAAAAAAATATGTTTTATAAGAAAAGTAAATATTGTTCAACAAATAATTATTTTGCTTTTAATTCAAACAACATATAATTAAAATCTTAAAAGAGTAATATTTCAAAAATTGCTCCCCTCCCTCACTAATTCATTTTTTATTAACCATAGGTATATAATAAGCTTGTGTTTCAGTTATAACCATAGTATAAATAAATGGCATTCAAATATACATATATTAAATGAAAAAAAAAAATTGTCATGAGAATTTGTTTAGATCTCAATGCAATAATAGATGGCGGTGCAATTGAAAAATGTCATGAGCAAATAGTGCTGCTATCTTTTTCAAGCAAATAAAGCAACTTGAATTTTAAAATTTAACAAATCTTAAGTGTTATACCTTGTGCAGTTCATCAGTAATTTATTTCTATTGCAAAATAATAAAAGAATACAAAAATAGTCATAAATATAAAGATAAAGACTGCAGAAACGAAAAAGCAAAAAAAAGCTTTTACTAGTAAATGATTACATATTATCAATGCAACCACATGCGTGTGTGCTGGTTGTGTAGGGCACAAAGGCGCTTTATCACGGGGATGCCAAGACAGCAAGATCATTTATAAAATTCATATGTAAATAAAAATGTTTACATTTTCGAATCATTTTATCTATAAAATGTGTGAGTGTAAATATTTTTTATTGAAATATAAGAGGGATAATTCTTTACTTAAACTTAATTGTGACAATTACTGGAGCCTCAAATTTCTAGGCATGAGCTCTAAATATATCCTAAGGCTAAACCAAACGGGTTGACACTATTTTGTTGCAATAATTAATAAAACTTATATGTAAATGTTTAGATATCCAAATCACTTTCTTCTTAGAAACACATTCTGATTATGAATATTTATTATTTAAATCAAATATTTCTTTACTTAAACTTAGTGTGACAATTGCTGAAGCCTCGAAATATATTTAATATATATTCTATTAATGCACAAAGCCCAACAGGCTGAAGCCCTTTCATCACAATAATTAATAAAATTTATATGTAAATGAAAATGTTTAGATTTACTAATCATTTTTATTCAAATATCCTAATTTATATAAAAATTAACATATCATTATTCATAATTTATTTAAAAATAAAAATTATTTTAAAAATATTGGCTCATAATTACACTACTTCTGCATATGATAAATATTTATCAATAACATTTTACAGAATTTAAATTGATGTTCACTTCAGAGTATTCAATAGAGTGGCCACCTCTGAAATGTGAAGTCTGGCTTTGAAGCTGAGCTATGTCAACTTTCTTTAATACTGTTATCCTTACATTTTGTTTTTATTATTATGTTGTATTATACTTTATATTTTACTAAATTACTTTCTTTTCAATTACATACACATAATTTGAATTTACGTATTATTTAAAGAGCTTTTTCTAGTTTTAATAACGATATCTTTTTCTAGATGCTGTATTATCTTTTTATAAATTGTACTAAACAGCTTTGCAAGACATTTTAAATGCTTATAAAAATGTATTAATTACAGAATCTAACTATAAAAATTATTATTTTTTTCTTAAATAAAAGGTGGCTAAATCCGTAATTGTCAAACTATGTAATAAAGTATAAAATAGTATTAAGTGTTAAAAAATATAATAGTGTAATTGTTGAACGAAAACAAATGAAAATATTTTTTTAATCAAAACTATAAACAAGTTTTGTATTTGAGAGATTCTGATTTAAAAATAAGGAATGGATTTTGAAAACAAAGAACTTTCTTTTTAACAATAAGGTGTTAATAGGATATAAGACATATCAGCCATGCTATTTAAAATTGATCTAGTTTGGTAATACTAAAGAAGCACATGATTAGAGGTTAGTCATCTTATTTATATCAATAAACAAAATAAGCATGAAAATTTAAAATATAGGATTACATATATAATAAATTATAGTTTTTAATAGTGAAAAATATTTTTAATAGAAAATGTGAACAAGATTAGATATGAAAGAATTTCAGTGGGTTTTCAAACAAACAGATATTACTTTTTTGCTCCTTGGTATGCAGAATGAAGCATTCAAAAAAATCATATTCAAGATGTATATAATATTTTTAATAACCAGGTAAATAATATATATTATATAATTACTTCTATAATATTAGAGACAGCCCTAAAAAATGAGGGGAGTAGTACCAATGTTTTCATGGGTATATGTAGTGGTTCTTTTAAATATGATTAAAAAAAGTAAAATATCTTATTAGCAGATATTTCCTATCTCAATTAACAATTTGCAGTATTATCCAAAAAATAATATAACTTTTGAAAGACAAAATAAAAAATTTCAAATTTACTAAATAAATATTTTTGTTTTAAGATATTATTTAATTATTGTTTCAAAAATTATTTTTTTTAAATATTAATTTGTTTTATTTTAGCTTGTGTTTTCTTCTCTGGGTTTATTTTATAGAAACACATTAGGTATTTGCGAAACATGTTAAATGACTGAAGCTATATTTTCAATTTATTTTTTTTTGTGAAAGCACCGGAAAAAAAAAAAAAAAAAAAGACTTTTAATTTACGCATTTTATTTTATAGATTGAACAAGAAAGGGGTTTTAAAATTTACCTTGCATAAAGATGCTCTATAAATGAGAGATTGAAAAAATTGTGTGAGAGAAATAATGTTATAGCTGTATTTTTATATTGGACTATTTCCATCATCTAATATGTGTGTTGAATGTCTTTAGAAAACTTTAATTTTTAGTTAAATATTCCAAATGCATTCAACTGTTAGTAATATCACAGCAAACAGGTTAGTATATGCACCAACTGTTATAATATCACACAAACAAATTTAATAATATCACACAAACAGTTAGTATATCACTAACTGTTAGTAATATCACACAAACAGTTAGTATACACAGGTATTTTCTCCCCTCTTCTTCAGTTTCTTGACCATAATTACATGATTAACTTCCTTAGATTTTGATTATTGAAATTTAAGGTAACACTCTAACAACTAAGATGTAGTTTTAGCTTCTAAATTTCAATAATCAAGTCTAGCCCACACCATCCCCCAAAAGAGGAAAATATCTCAAATTATACTATTTATATACAACAGTTAATATAATTTTTTTCGTTCATATATAGTTTCTGGATATAAACTGAGCATTTATATTTAACTAAAAATTAAACTTTTCTAAAATTCAACACACATATAAATAAATCAATATAAAAAAGAACACACACACAAACCTTCAAAAAAAATTTATTTTATTTTTTATTGGAAGAGAGATTATATTAAAATGGTATTTGAAACAAGGAAGTGAAGTTTTAGAAGTTTATTTATAAAAATTTTTAATAAAGGGGGTGGTTTTAAATTGTAATATTATTAAAAAATGATGGAATATAAAAGTAAGCAAAAAATTTATTTATATAAATATAATTAAGGAATGGTTTAAAATTAATGTAAGAAAGTAATTTATAAATTAATGGAGAAGAAAAATTAAAAGAATTTATAAAAATAGTTAGAAAGAAGAAATTTTAAAATTTTTTAATACAAGGGGTAGGAAACAGAAAAGTGATGGAATTAAATAAAACAATAAATGAAACTTAGTATTAATAGTGAAACAATTTAAAGAAGAAAATATTTTGAAATATGGCAGATAAATAGAAAAAAAAAAAGGGTGTGTATAGAGTATATCAAAAAAATATTTAAATATAATCAAAAATTTTTAAATAAGTTAAAATGGATGGGGTATAGTTTATATAGCTACTGGAGATAGTCAAATTATATTAGTGGAATAGTAACATATAATGTTTAGTTAAGGATATACAAAGTTTTAAAGAAAAGGGAAGAGAATAAGTTATGGGGATATAAATATAGAAGAAATATGAATAAAAAGGAATTTTGAAGAATTTTTAAAGTGAATTTAGTATTGGAAATTTATTAAATATTTGAGGAATCGAAATAATATATTTCACAAATAAGAATAAAACAAAATTAAAAGAGTAATAATTTTTTATGTAATTGGAAATAGAAATAGAAAAGGGGGGGAAGAAAGTGAGGAAAAGAGGAGGGGTTGGAGAATAAAAAAAAAAAGAAAGAAGAGGGAAAAGGAGAGAGAAAAAAATAACTAAATGGGAAAATACTAGAAAAGAAGAAGTTGGTAAATAGATATTTAGGGAAGAAAGAATAGTAAATGGAGGTATTAATAAAGGGAAGGAGGAGAAAATTTGAATATATTAAAAGGGGGGGGAGTTAGTATTACTAGATGATGAGGGAACTGAGTGTAGTTCTGAGAATTTAGAGAGAATCTTAAATAGTTGTAATGAATAAAAAAGTTAGATGTGAATGATAGAATATTAGAAAATATGAAAGAATATAGTAATGGGAATATTAGTTTTTCAAAAAGAATAAATGAGGTAGAAAAAATTAAAGAACAAGAGGTTTAAGGATGGAAAGGTAAGAATTTAGAATATAGGCAAAAGTAAAGTTATTATTGTTTTAATAAACACAGAATAGAGTTTCAAGTAGTTGAGTAATACAAAGTAAGGTTATTATTTAAAGGAAAGGGTAAGGACATAGAAAGTGAATAATTATAGACCAATACAAACAAGTTTTATATAAAGTTTTTATGGGTGTAAAGTAAAAGAGGAAGGGAATAATATAGTGGAAAGCAAGGAGGTTTTAGATTAGATAGGCGTATAGGAGATAGTTTATTTGTAATTACACAACTTATGGATATGAGTAGGAAGCAACAAAAGTTATATATGGTTTTATAGATATAGAAAATAGATAGAATAAATAGAAATAATATGGATAAGTTTACAAATGGAGACTTTAATAGATATATTAAGAAATATATGAAAATAATATTATATATATACAATTAGAAATATAGAATCAATTAAAGTTAAAAATGGTGTGGGACTAAGGCAAGGAGTATGTCACCTATTTTGTTTGTGTTGTATTTGAGTGAAATGGAAAGAGCAATAGAAAGATTAGGAAGAGGGATAGAGATACCGTTAATAGGTAGTAAGGGAGTATATATTTTGTCAGGTCTTTTTTTTGCAGATGATATATTTTTGTGTGAAGAAAAAAGAGAAGATATGGAAGTTATGTTGAGGACATGTGCAAGGGTGGGTAAAGAGATGGGGATTAAATTTAGTGAAGAAAAATCAAATATAATGATGGTTAATACTGAGGAAAGAGAAGATGTAGAATTTTTATTGGGAGATATTAAGTTAAGTGTGGTGAATAGATATAGTTATTTGGGAATTATTTTAAGTAATCAGAAAAATTATTTGGATGAATGGGAGAAAAAATTGATAAATGAAGCAAAGAAAAGAAAGGAAAGGGATTGATAAAGAAATTAACAGTATTTTCATATAATAAATATGATGTAGCTAGAATTATATGGAAAGGAGTTGCAGTAGCAGGGTTAACATATGGTAATGATGCATTATATGTTAGTAAAAAGATATTAGATTATTTAGAAAAAGCTCAAAGGGAAGTAGGAAGACAGATCGGAAGAGCGTCGTGTATGGACAGCAGGGAGGCAATTCAAGGAGAAATGGGATGGTCAAGTTTTCATATGAGATGCAAAAAGTAAAATGAAAATGTTTGGTAGATTGCAGTTTATGGATAATAAAAGAAAGCTAAAATAGTATTTAATTGGGTTATGAGTAAAGGGCAGGTAACAAGATGGGTGAGAAAGGTAATGACTATGCAAAAGATTTGGATAAAGAATTTATATCAGATATTTGTACAAAAGAGGGATGATTGTGTTAAGAGGATTATTGAGTGTTATAGTAGTAAGGAAGGGAAAAAGAATAAATTTATTAATAAAGACTAGGGTGTTAGAGAGATGGAGAAATAGTATGGAGAGTAAAAGAGTTTAAATATATATAGAAATAAACGAATATTAGGTGTGAGTTAATTTATGATAATAGTAAGGAAAGTAGTTTATTGTTTAAGGCTCGAACGGGACTTTAGCTACAAAAGAAATACATGTAAATGGAAAATATGGGTGATTATTTTGTAAATTATGTAAGGAAGGAATGAAAATATTAGGCATTTGTTAATTGAATGTAAATGTTTGAAAACAGAAAGGGTACATATAATGAAGTTGTGGAAAAATAAATATGAAAAGAGTGATTATACAGAAAGTGAATTATTGGTTTTTATGCTGGGTTTGGGAAAGATAAGGGGGATTTAGATATAAAGGTTATAGAGTTGACAAAAATTATGTTGTGGAATGGGATAGGGATTATGGGAAATTTAGAGTGGGGAGAAAGAAAGGGCAACGGTTTACTGGGAAATGCTGAGAATTTTGACTTCGTTTAGGGGAAAAAAACAAATATTAATTTTTTTTTTCAATTTAAGTAATAGAGTGATATATTTGTGAAAGAGGATAACGTTGATATGTGAGTTTAGAGGAGGAGATATCTATCAGGCTCCATTTAAAAAAAGACTCCCCCCCCCCCTTTGTATAAAGAGATTTGAAGAGTGATAGAAAAATCATAAATTTAAATATAGGGTAGGGGGATTGGAAAAATAAGGAAATACTAATAGCATTTGTATCCCACATTGTATGTATGATGGTTAAAAAAAACTAGATGTGTTTTGGTAGTGTGCACAGTATGTGATAAAATTTTCCACCTGAAGTGCTTAAATAAAACTAGGAGAGAGATAAAAAGTGTATGGTTGTGTAGATCACGTATAAATGTGATAAAAGATGTAAAAAATGTTTTTAAGTATAGATAATTTAAAAAGAAATTCAGAATAAATGAAAGAAAATGTAGATAAGGATGACAGAATGGAATATATATTTAGTGGAGTGACACAAGATGTAGATGACAAAATAACTAGTGCAATGGGATGTATAAGTAAAGTTATGTGTTAGACACAAAGTGTGAACTGATCAAGGAATAATGACTAGAAACAATAAGGAAAGAAGCAGATAAGAAAGTCCAGAAGGGAGAAGAGATGTTACAGATGAAATAGAGAAAGTAAACTGAGACAATCTTGATAGAGAAGTCACTAATTAGAGAATGTGAACATGTAATTTCAGGGGGAAATGGACATAGATATGTTGGCTTAAAGCTAAAATTAGGGATATTATAGATAAAATAAAGAAACAAGGGTGTAGAGATGTTTATATTATAGTAGAAACAAATAATTTGTCAGAGCCATCAGAGTGAATAATGGATGAGTACAAAAAATTGATTAGTAGTTTGAATAAGATTAAAAATAGAGTAGGAATAGTTGGATTACTACCAAGATTCAACATTAGATATATGTTAGATAGGACATAATGTTATATTTGTGTGTGTGTGTGTGATTTTTTTAATAGTAAGAGTGAGTTATATAGCAGAAATGGATTGCACTTAGCAAAACAAGGAAGTGAAGCATTAGGGGGTTTGGTTTATAAAAAATATTGTAATTTGGAAAACTTAAATTAAATTACAGTATTATCAAAAAAAAAAAAAAAAAAGGTTAACAATAAATGGAATGTAAGAAGTAAAAAAAGTTTAGCTGATCTAGGTACAAATATAGATGTGGAGAGGAAATGAATCTGTAAAACTAATGTTAAACAAACTAATTATAAATGTAATAGAGAAGAAAGAGTCAAAAGAATTTATAAAAGGATAATAAAAAAGGGAACAAATTGTTAAAACTGGATATTTGAATATGCAAAGTGGTAGGAGAACCGAAAAGTGGTTAGAATAAACAAAGCAGTTAAATATAAAGTGCTTGAGGTATTAGCAGTAGTAGAAATACAACTAAGAGAAAATGAAGTTATGTCAAAAAATATTTAAATACTGTAATGTGTCAAGAACATTTGTGGTTTAAGATAAGGTTAGGAAGACAAGAATGGGTGGTGTCTATAATGTATATGGCCATTGGAGATAGTCAAACTATAATGGAGTGGAACAATAGCATATATGAATGCCAAGTTAAGGATATATAGAGTTTCAAAAAAGGAGAAGAAAATAATGGTTATAGCGGATATAAATGGGCATATTGAAGAAACTGATGACATGGATAATAAGAATAGATTAGATAGCTTTTGAAATTTTTTTGTCAGAAAGTGAATTTGAGCATTGGAAATTTATCAAATATTTATAAGGAGCAATGCAATGGTATAGAAATAATATATTTCACACAATAAATTATATATTACTGGAAAAAGAGGGAATGGATAAAGTACAGAAAATTTAAGTGTTCAATAATAAAGAAAGGGTATATAATAATGATTTTAATTTCTTTATAAAAGAAATAGTTAATAATGTGATGGAAAATAATAAAATTAGGAAGTACAATGAAAGATGTGGATGAAGAGTGGCTGATAAGAATAAATTAAAAGAATAGAAAATAAAAGTAGAAGAAATCATAAAAAAGTTTGTCAGAAATGAATATAAGGACTGATGTGGTGAAATACAATAAGGGGAAAATAAAGTTTTAGATGAGAATATTCAGAAAAATAAAAGTAATAGAAAGTGAGAATTAGTAAAAGTGTAAAAGAGAGGGGGAAAGCATGCAGAGAATATGAATGTACTATTAAAAACAAAGAAAGTGAAAAAAATGTTAATATCAAATGGGAAAACTATTTAAGATAAAAGAAGTTGGCTAATGAAATTAAATAGTAAATTATTGAAGAATATTAATAAAAATGGAAAAAATGGGAGTAAAAAATTTTGAAAATATATTAAAAGAAGAAATGTAAGGGAGAGAAAAATAGTATTACTTAATGATAAAGAAAAAGTGTAGCTCTAGAGAAGAATTAGAGACAATTAAATAAGTATGTAATGTATATAGAAAAGATGTAAAGGACAGAATGATAACAAGCATAAAAGCACATAGTAATGGAAATATTAGATTTACAGAAAATGAATTGAATGGGGCAGGAAAGAAGTTTTAAAGTGGAAAGACAAGAGGTTTAGATTTGGGAAATAGGGTAAAATTAATGTGATAGCACAGAAAATGGAATTTCCAGATAGCTGAAATAATACAAGAGTGAGGCTATTATTTAAATGAAAGAGTAAAGGCCATAGAAAAATAAACAATTATAGCCCAGTGGTGGTAATATCGATGTTATATAAAGTTTTTGCATATATAAAGGCTGGAAGGGTGGCAAAATGGATGAAAGAAAATAATAGTCATAGAAATGCAAAGAGGTTTTAGAATAGATAGATGCATAAGAGATAGTTTACTTGTAATCACACAACTTATAGATATGAGTAGGAATACATAAAGTCAGTTATATATGGTCTTTATTGATATAGAATAGGCATATGATAGAGTAAATAGAAATATATTATGGGTAAGTTTAGTAAATTTGGGAATGAATTGAGCTTTAGTGGATGTTACAAAGACATTGTATAAAAATAATTATTATACATATCAATTAGAAAATATAGAATCAATAAAGAGTTAAAACTGAGGTGGGAGTATGGCAAGGATGTTCTATGTTACCTATTTTGTATATGTTATATTTGAGAGAAATGGAAAGAGCAATAAAAAGATTAAGAAGAGAGATAGAGAAACCATTAGTAGATGGCAAGGGAGTGTATATATTATCAGATTTTTTATTTGCTGATATCTTCTTATGCACAGAAGGTAGGAAAGATTTGGAAGTTATGCTGAAGACTTGTACAAGGATGGGTAAAGAGATGAGGATTAAGTTTAGTGAAGAAAAACCAAAAGTAATGATGAAAAATGCTGGGGAAAGAGAAGAGAAAGAATTTTTATTGGGGGATATAAAGTTAAATGTTGTGTGTGAATAGTTATAACTATTTGGGAATTGTCTTAAGTAAATAAGAGGAATTGCTTGGATGAATGTGAGAAAAAATTGATAAATGAAGCAAAGAAAAAAAAGAGACTGATAAAGAAATTAAAAGTGTTTACTATAATAAATATAATATAGCAAGAATTGCATGGAACCGAGTAGCAGTAGTAGGGTTAACTTATGGTAATGTTATGTTATATGTTAGTAAATGGGTATTAGATTACTTAGACAAAATACAAAGAGAAGTAGGAAGACATACATTACATGTAGATGTGTGGAAGGCAAAGGAGAACATTCAACAAGAAATGGGATAGTCATGTTTTTATATGAGACACAAAAATCAAAATAAAAATTTTCAATAGATTTCAAACTGGGTTACAAGTAAAGGGCAGGTAACAAAATGTCTGAGAAAGGTAGTATGGTATGCAGAAGATTTGGATAAAGACTTTATGTCAGTATATTTATACAAAGGTGGGATAATTGTGTTAGCAGGAATGTTGAGTATTATAGTGGCAAAAAAATGGGATAGAAGAATTGATGCATTAATAAAGAAAAATTAAAAAGCTAGAGAGATGGAGAACTAGTATGGAGAGTAAAAAGCGTTTAAATATATATAGAAATAAACAGAATATTGAGTTTGAGTTAATTTGCAATAATAGAAAGGAATGTAGTTTACTGTTTAAAGCTTGAACAGGAGAAGAATCGTTAGCAATAAAAGAATATACCCATAAAGGGAGAAAGAAATGTGGGTGATTTAGCCTGTAAGTTATGTAAGGAAGGCAAGAAAAATATTAGGCATATGCTAATTGAATGTAAATGCTTACAAGCAGAAAGGGTGCAAATAATGAAGTCATGGGAAAATAAACGTAAATAAAGTGATTATACAGAAAATGGGTTCTTAGTTTTTATGCTGGGTTTGGAAAAGATAAGGGGATCTAGATATCAATGGCCTTAGAGTGGACAAAGATGATGTTGTGGAAGTGGGATAAAGAAGGATAGAGAAGAATATGGAAAGGGAATGGAAAGTAAAGGCAAAGTAAGGTGACTAACAAGTTTCTCTGGTCACAATGGCTGAAAGATTCCTGATTTTGATAAAGGAGTAGCCATATCAAATCACATATAAAGAAATGCTTATCCCATCCAGTCACGGATATTTAAACTTCTTATTAATTTCTAAGCAATTATTCATTTGATTATTTTTAATTAGAATTCCCGTTATTGATAAGTTGTTTTTTTTTTTTAATTTTAAGATGAACAAAAAATAATGAAAGATACATATAATAAATACATTTTTAAAATGTTCGTACTGTATTAATGTGCATTTTTTTTTTGTTTATTATTTTTGTTGACATATTAAATTTTTTTATCATATGTATGTATATATATATAAGTTTAAAACTTATATACATTTACATTATATATATATTATATCATTCTCCCTACTAATTTAAGATTTTTTTATTAATTACTATAAGTTATCAGATTTATTACTGAGGGGGGAGATTCTAAAATTATATAAATATTACATTACTATATTAAAAATCTATAAAATTTTCTATACAAAATAAATGTTAGTAAAACTTCAGTTATGTAAATAATATGAAATAATTCTTTCGTTATTCATCTTATTTAAGCTAACAATTTTACAATTAAGTCTTCATCTGCATTATCAATACATCTTTCAAGAAGCATGTGTTAGTGTGTAAAACTAGTTCCATAGCATGAAAATAAGACTTCACCTTGATGAACTTCTAGTTAATAAAAGAAGATTATAAAAACATACAATACAGCTGCATTACATAGTTGTGAGCCCTAGATTCTTAAAATTAAAAATGCTGACAACTATGGAATTCTGTAAATGCTCTACAGAATAACCTTTCTTCACCTAGAAAATACAATAAAATTACTTCAACTTAATATTGAATAGAATTTCAATATATATATAATGGATTTTTTCTATAAACTGCCACAATTACATTTCAAGTGAATCATCATTCTTGTAATAATAAACATCTCAGAATTCCTGGATTCACATTATTCTTGACCACATATATTCTAAACAGGATATAACTACCTTGGTTTCAAACCACGTTATAAAGAAAATTTCTTTTAAAGCTACTTCAAAAGATATTGCAATCATGATATGAATAAATATTTTATGTAAATTCAATATTTATGAATCTCCAAATACAAATTGGTATTAGATTTCTCTTTCGGTCCTTGCTACATTTTATGTACTTATGGCAGATTTCATTACTCAGAATGTATTTCTGGCTTATGTCTTTGAATTGAGAGTTCCACATGCAGTCATTATTACATCTGATTGGCTGTCACATAAGCATTTTTAAGGCGCAACTGTCAAAGGTGTTAACTTTCACATTATTATTATATCATCTGCTTGCGCTTAATAAATTTAATATATTTCTCAGAACAGTAATCAGAATATGTAAATGAGGCTCAATCAATCATCAACTCAAAGAATGGCTAAATTTTAAAAAATCATACTAACTAAAAAAGAATATTATATTCAAGCATGTTTTGCTAAAAATGGGTTGTCATTAAAGATCTACTAATATTTGATTAATTTCCTCACTTTTGAAATCACATTTCTATAATTGAAAATTATCCTATTCTGAGATGGAATTTATAAAATAAAACTATAAGGCATAAGTATGCTGCAAATCATAAGTAAAATATTAATAGAATACCACCAATTCCTTCATATAAGGAAATTGCATTCATATGAAAGTAAAAAACTCATAAAGATAACTTTTTAATGGTCTATCTCTTAGAACAGTGTTTCCCAACCTGTGGTACGCGTACCACTCACTGGTGGTACGCGAGTCGCTGGTTGGTGGTACACGAAAAATAATCAATAATGGCGGACATAAAAAAAAATTAAATCATAAAAATATAGAAACGGTTTTTCCTATAATTCATAAAAATTATTTTAATTAATAATATTATACAGTAAAGTTGTTAAAATGTACAGTCGATAACGATCTTTAATGTTAATGATAAAATTGAAAGTATGATTAAGAAATTAGATTTTTGGAAACAGTAATATATATAAGTATCGAAAACAATCAACTGGAAGTATTCGAAACTCTTCATATTTTTTTGTTTGAAAATACGGTTAGTCTGTCTCAAGATATACGAGAAAATATAAGAGCACATTTAACAGGATTAAAATTGTCTTTCATGGAATATTTTCCAAAATCCAAAAACACAAATGATAATTTGATTTCAAACCCCTTCTATGCAGAAAATTTAGAAAAAGCTACATCATTATCAATAAAGGATAAAGAAAATTTAATAGAATTATCATGTGACAGAACTTTACAAGTAGAATTCAAACGACACAATCTAATTAATTTTTGGTTAAACATTAAAAAATATGAACAACTTTCTGAGAAAGCTCTTAAATTATTATTACCGTTTACTACGGAATTAGTAGGAAGAGCTTTTTTTTCATATATTTTTTTAAAAATAAGTATCGAAACAGATTGAACGCAGCTAAGGTTATACCTCGCATCTTTTGAATCAAATTTCAAAAAATTATGTTGTTCGAAACAAGCACAAAGATCTCATTAAATTTAGTTTATAAAAATATTTGATTATGATAAGAAAACATACTAATTGTTTTTTTATAATTTTGTGTTTTTATTAAAACCATTTATTAGTAAACGAAATATGACAAAATAGTAGATAAATAATGAGTCGGATCAAGGCAAATCAATCTAAATTATTTAATTTGAAAGAATGTATCAGAAAAGGATCATACCCAGAAATTAGACTCTCATTAATTCTTGATCATCTATTGTGGATTGCTAGATGTAAGCTAGTATTTAATCATCAAAATTTTAATCCTATTAACTTCATGCTGAACAATATAAAGAAAACAAGAACAAGAGATAGCCTGATAACCCCTGAGGTTATTTTTACCATGACTTGGGACATGCTGGATTTATCCTCTCCATGGCCAACCAATAGCAAGATGCTCCAAAACCAAATGAAGGAATGAGAAAACACTTTGAACAAAATATGTACCAAATAACCTTTAATGTAATAATGTAATCTTTAATAAATTATTTTGTAAAACATATGAAACATTGAACAAACATATACATATAAATATGTTACAGTGAGTTTATAATTTCAGTGAGTTTGTAATCTGGCATGACGTTTAGGCGTGTTTCAATGTAATTTGTCTCATTATGAGATGTGAATACATACATGGGCACCCTATAATATTTATAATGCAAATGCAATAACACACTCGCAATAACAAATTTCGCACAATACAATCATTTTTATGAAGTGGTACAATTTAGCGTGATGTACTACCAAGTGGTACGTGAGCCAAAAAAGGTTGGGAAATGCTGTCTTAGAAAATAGATTGCAATTTATTCCAAGTTAAAACAAAATCAGATTTCCTGTTTACATTATAACCAGTATTTGTCTATGAAATCACTATATGCTGCTAGAAAAACAGAAGTGAAGAGAGATTATGGAAAAACCATAACTTTACAATAGCCAGTCAAAAGACCTGGTCATTTTTTTTTTTTTTTAGTGGTAAAAGAATTACTACTATCACTACTAGAACAGACTACAAACTTATTGTTCACAATTTTCTTTTAATGTGAATTGATAAAAACGGTAAATAGTGGTGAACTTGAACATAATTGATGTTCCAAAAACATATTGCATTCTTTGAGAGTTTCTCAAAAATTTAAAACCTTCTTTGAGAGTTTCTTAAAAACTTAAAACCTAAACTTAAAGCACAATTAGTAAAACTAGTTATCAACATTGTTAATATAAAAACTATTCCAAAAATCAAAATCAAATAAATCTAACAATAAACCAAACAATTACCACTTGATATCATTGTTATATTTATAATACAAGCTATTAGAAAAAAAAATATTAAAAATTTGTTGAGAATCAGTAACTTATAGGTAGGTTTGATTTAAGCCACTAAAAAAAAAAAATGCTGCTATGAACAATTTTTTCATTAAAAATTTACATTATCTATTTTCAGCTTATTATTCAGTATGAGAAAATAATCTGGTTTTGGAAGAATGGTCAAATGGTTAGAGCATTATCTTAAAATTCAATATTCAAGAATGTAAAAGTTCAGCTTCAATACCCATGTCAATACTATCATTGATCAGGCTAGCAACATCCAAAGAAGAGTAGAATAATACCATTTGAAATTTTGTGTATATACTAATCTATATTTACACTATTAATGGTTGAACATAACTAGAAAATTTAAATAGAGTTTTAAAATATTTCTAATGTTAGACAATGAAAATAGTCCAACATATAAGTTCAACCTTTTAAAACTTTACAATAGCTTTAAATGCAGGAAAACCATTAATTTACTTAATAAAATACTCTCTAATTGATTTACCTATATTATTTAATACATTCATCAGTGATTTTTCAGATACAGATGTAGAAAATTAATCCATTCTAATGACATTATTTTGACTTTACCAAAGGGATTTTTCCAAAAAATAGAAAATTCTCTTAACAAGAATATAAAAATTCTGCATTTTTTTCAAAAGTTAACATCTTATTCCTAATCCAACATAGAAAGTATGTCCAACTTTTCACCTAATCAAAAAGTATCTTGTAATCAAATACAACTTTTTTTGGAACACTAGATTGAGTCATAATCCTATAACATACTTCTTAGAACTAACTCTGTATCATAGTTCATCATCTATTTAAAATAACTTTCTTAATAAGCTGACTAGAACTCTTGAGATTATTATGCAAGTATATTTTGAATAGCTTCTTTGGCATTAGCATATTCTATTAATGAATATTCTGCTGTTGTTTAAGGGTGGGGGTGACCATGTAACATTTCTAGATACTCAATTAAATATTACATTGAAAACTATTTATTTCCATACTCAAATCTAATCCTTTACAATGGCTTCTTAATTTTTATATATTTCTCTACTAGATATTAGAAGAGAATTTTCCTTATACAAAATTCATAAAAAGCACTTCCTTTCCAATAACTCAAAATATAGTTTCACCATCTAAGTAAGATTTGTCTCAAATCAAAATCCACTATCTGAAAATAAAGCCAAAAATTTCTTTAAAGATTTTTAGTATAATACTGGATTTCTATAAGATTTAATACATTAAAGCCAGCTAAATTTGATTTTTCTAGACATTATCAGAATTTCATCAACATATCCAGAACAAACCACGATCATTGCATTCATCTGCTTTGAAAAACTATTAAATCTATGGATACAGTAGCAACACAATATATTTTTTATGAACACAGAGTTTAACATATAAAAAACTAACTTGATGGTTCTACAAAATATATGTAATCAATCTAATATGGTAATTATCAATCAGAACTGAGGCTAAAGTTTTCACTCACTCATTCCATAACACAAAAAATCAAAAATCACTGTGCTGAACATATATTTTAAGAACAATTTTTTTAGTTTCAGTTTTTAGAAGAAACTTTATTCAAAGAAAAATATATCTACAGATAATTCAGTCCCAAGGGAAAAATAATTATATATAAACAGATATTTCAGTTTAAAAGAGAAAAAATCAATCAAAGAATACCACAGTGAATACTTTCAATAGCATTCAGTGAATTAAACTATTATTAAAAACATTTATAATAAATTAGGAAACAGAATATATATTTCACTAGAGGTTAGAGCACTAATGGACAAGTGATCAAGTGTCTGCAAAAATGTCTGATGGGGTGATTTTTTAATCTCTTTGTTTTATTGTCTCTAATTTGTTTTCAAATATGTTAAAATTTCTTGCATTACTATTGTAAAGATAAGTGCATCTAAAGCAGTATAATGAATATAGTATAAATGTTATACTTCTTATTTCTGTGAATCAGGCATTTGAAAAATACTACAATTAAACTTATACTGGCATTTTTTCCCTGATAAATTGTTGTAATATATGATTGAGTGTATTGTAGGCTACTATACTTATTAAAGAATTTATGTTTTTGATTCTCTTCTAATCTGTGGCACAACTCAAACATAGTGTCAATGTTAAGTACGTTTCTCTTATAAGAAGTGATATGTTGGACTATTTCCATAATTTATGAGTGAATGTTGAATGTATAGAAAATTTTAAACTATTTAAAATTTCCAAATACAAACAACTTGTTAGTAATAACACACAAATAGAAAATACATGTTAGTAATTACACAACGTTTTGAGTAGTATTATTCTCCAATCTTCTTCAGGTGTTGCTGACCTATATGCACAGTGAGATGGAGAAATAGTATGGAGAGTAATAGGAGTTTAAATATTTATAGAAGTAAACAGAATATTGGGTGAGAGTTCATTTATGATAATAGCAAGGAAAGTAGTTTACTGTTTAAGGTAAGAATGGGATCTTTACCAACAAGGAAATATACACATACATGGAAAAATATGGGTGATTTAGTCTGCAACTTGTGTAAGGAAAGCATAGAAAATATTAGGCATCTGTTAATTGAATATAAATGTCTGAAAGCAGAAAGGGTACAAATAATGAAGTTGTAAAAGAATAAATATAAACACGTACAGAAAGTCACTTATTGGTTTTTATGCTAGGTTTAGGAAAAGACAAGAAGGATTTAGATATAAAGGCCATGGAGTTGATAAAGATTATGTTGTGGAAATAAGATGAAGCAGGATAAAGAAGAATATGGGAAAACTTATAGTGGGGAATAGAAGGGGAAGTCAAAGTGGCTAATAGTTTTCTCTGGGTATAGTTGCTGAGAGATTCCTGACTCCATATAAGGAGAAGTCACAGTGCATCACATCACATTACCTAGGGTGACTAGATATTAACTAACAGTAATTATATAGCTACTCCTTAATATATCAAATTACTACTGCTAAGACAATGAGAGAAAAAGATTCTTATCCAACTAAGCAATTGATAGATAGACAACAGTAAGTAAATGTCAGGCATATCTAACCCTTAATAACAAAGTTTATTAATGAACTAAAATAAAACAAAGCAAATAATAAGAATAAATAAACTTCATTTATGGGTGATTCAAATAAAGTATGACACAATTTAAATAGGAAGCCTTGACAGCTAATTTATTTTTTCCTCTTTTTAACTTACTTTTATTTATAACTATAATGAAATAGTCGTTACAAACTGTTCTCTTATGATAGTTAGATGTGTGCATAAACTTTGACAAAACATCCTATTATCATTAAAATCTTTGTAGATTTTATTAACAACCTATTCTTTCTAATACCTTTTCTACTAAGGATCATGTGTGTGGCAATACATATTATAAGAGAAGGGTAATGAAAATAAGCACTGGACATGATTAACCAGAGTAAAACATAGGTGACAAATATAAAAAAGGGACAGGAAGGTCTTCCTAAGCTTTACCCATGGAAGAGTAATAAAGACTGCAATTCAAGTGGTAGACAACTTGGGTTAAAATATATAATATATAAAAATGAGACTCAGAAATATCTCTGACAAAAGTTTAGAATTTGCCAATATAAAGTGATAAATAAATAAATGGCATGGGTAGCTATTTATAAGCATAACCCCAGCAAAAGTGATAAAAACACAATTTAGACAATAAAGAACTCAGGTTTAAAAATATATATAAATGACCCTGTCAAATGCTATGTAATATTCACTCAAATAGAGCAATAAAATACAATGATAAGTAAAATGCCCTACATATTAATAAAACTCCAGTGGTATTTACTAAATAGATAAACTTCACACACAAGCAGGATACTACTTTCATTTATGCACACTAATAAAATATTACACACAAGGCATAAACTTTAACTATATTAGAAGTATTCTTCTAATATAGTTCAAGTTTATGGTACTTACATATATATTAAAATAACTTTATAGTTTTTAAACACTATTTGACAATAGGTATTTAAAAGAATATTAATTTATATTTGCTGTTATTTACTTAAGCCTTATTTCACAAACATTTATATACTCTCTATGTCTATGTCTTTCTATGGTTTGGTTTCTGGTTACAGGTTAGTTGTGAGATGCTTCAGTATTGAAGTTGGTAGTCATCAATTTCAGGTCAGCTTTTCATAATGAATTCAGATCAAACTGGAGAATGAGATTAATGATTGGAGCAAGACGTTCATCTTTTTATAAGCCTAGCCATGCATATCAGCAAAGACCACAACTGGAGGAGTTGACAATTAGTCCTTACAACAGTGAGTTGCCTGCTCAAGCAACCATGTGATACTAAATAATTGTGGAATACTAATGAAAACTCGTAATTGCAAAGAGTTAATAGGCAATGAGCAAATAATGTAGCCTATAGAGTAGAATAAAGAGTAGAGTGAGTCAAAATAATTTTTGGTAGGCTTTTACAGCTTATTTCCCTTTGCTATTTCCATGATAATTTTCTACAATTTTCTTGATCAATATAATATAAAATATTTTCAAATAAGCCATCATTTTTTTTATTTTAATTAATAAATTCCTAACTAATTGCTGTAATTACAAGATTACCATGACAATGCTTAATGTTAGATTCTTAATCACTAAAGATCAAAAGAAACATTTTGCAAATTAAGCATTGTCTTTTAAATATCATAAAATTTTACACACAAAAAAAAATGGCTATAAAGTTCATTTTTCTTCTTAAAATAATATTGTATTATATTATCTAAATAAAAAAAGTTTTACAATTTGTGTGTGTGCGTGTGATACTATTCCATGCTCATTGTAACACAAGTTAATAAAAAAAAATACAAATTAATGGAAAATTAAAATTTAACTGAACCAACTGATATATATAAAGAGAGAGATTTGAGATCTGGTAAAGCATCTCAATACATTTTTTTAATTAACAGACTGCCATTTTCCCTCTTATATATAGAGAAAATATTTGCTGATTCACAATTCATTTCATTAAACCATGAAGAAGAAAAAAAACTAACAACAATGTACATTTTAAAATACAAAAAAAATTCCCAATACAATGTTCACTTTAAACTTATTTTTAATATAGGTTATATTCCATTATAACTTTTTTATTTTTATAATATTTACTAATAAAACAAAAAATTTTTTGCTGATCACATTAATTTTTTTTTTTTTACAAAAGAAAACTCATGAATTTATTTATTTTACATAAACACAATGAAAATAAATAAAAATTTGATAATGAAATGGAACCTACAATTGATTGCTGAAGATTTAATTATATAAATGATTACATCTTTTTTTATTGTTGATATTTTAACTGTTCCAAAATGCAGCATAATGCCTCTCACATTTCAGCATTTTCTGACATTTTTCTTTGTCTCACACATGAATGTAAAATATATGATAAAATGATTATTACTTTTCAGAAAATAATACATTTGACTTCATTTGATAGGTATTTTTGTTTACTACTGAAATAAATTTTAAATATTCACATTTTGTTTCTGTAAATATTAAAAAGATGAGATCACAATCAAAACAAAGACTTTACACATCATACTTTTTAGAAAGATTATTTTAGTTTATAAAATCAATGAAATATTTATTATTTCTGATTATTTTTAAAAATGTAAATGAATATTTATTTATTTCTCTTATATCTAATGAATTATGCTTTAAAAGTTTAAATTTTTTGAATATTTATTGCAAAATTATATTTTCTTACTGTAAGTATAATGTAAATTGTTTACATCAAAGCTAGAATTCGGTACTCACGTATAATTTGCCTGATGACGTATTACCCTGAAGGCATACCGGTCTAATGTTGCGATTTTTAAGATAACGTCTCCAAGTGATCTGCAGACACATCTACTCGATAAGATGTGTCCGCATATCATGTGAACACGTCACGTTAAAAAGCGCAACATTAAATCGGTATGCCTTCAGGGCAATACGTCATCGGTTGACCATGTGATTAAAAACAAAAGGAATGTCACGTGATACACACCGACTGAACAACAGCATGTTTCTTGGTCCTGAAAAAAATATACAAAAAAAAAAATTAGTGAAAATTTAATACTGTGAATACAAAATATAGTACCCACAAAATTATTTAAAATGTACATGCATGAAAACTATTCAAAAATCTTTAAAATGTGGCCAATTATAACAGCGTGCAGCGCTGTAGTTGTTGGGGGGGGGCCCTGGGTGTTTTTGACAAGCGAAGCTTGTAGTACAAGATATGGTAATACAAAACCCAAAAATACAAAAAAAAACCCAACAAATTAGTGAAAATTTAATACTGTGAATACAAAATATAGTACCCACAAAATTATTTAAAATGTACATGCATGAAAACTATTCAAAAATCTTTAAAATGTGGCCAATTATAACAGCGCGCAGCGCTGTAGTTGTTGGGGGGGGGGCCCTGGGTGTTTTTGACAAGCGAAGCTTGTAGTACAAGATATGGTAATACAAAACCCAAAAATACAAAAAAAAACCCAACAAATTAGTGAAAATTTAATACTGTGAATACAAAATATAGTACCCACAAAATTATTTAAAATGTACATGCATGAAAACTATTCAAAAATCTTCAAAATGTGGCCAATTATAACAGCGCGCAGCGCTGTAGTTGTTGGGGGGGGGGCCCTGGGTGTTTTTGACAAGCGAAGCTTGTAGTACAAGATATAAAATACAAAACCCAAAAATACAAAAAAAACCCCAACAAATTAGTGAAAATTTACATGCATGAAATACAAAATAAGGTCAATACAAAATATAAAAACAAAAAATTATGGAAAATGTGCCGTTAATCGCGATCACATGCCCTACTTTTACATACATTGGCTAATGAATTTACGAAAAATAATTTGATATTTGTAGAAATATTAACCCAAAAATACAAAAAAAACCCAAACAAATTAGTGAAAATGTACATGCATGAAATACAAAATAATGTCAATACAAAATATAAAAACAAAAAATTATGGAAAATGTGCCGTTAATGGCGATCACATAAAAATGTGCCATTAATCGCGATCACATGCCCTACTTTTACATACATTGGCTAATGAATTTACGAAAAATAATTTGATATTTGTAGAAATAGTAACCCAAAAATACAAAAAAAAACCCAAACAAATTAGTGAAAATGTACATGCATGAAATACAAAATAATGTCAATACAAAATATAAAAACAAAAAAATATGGAAAATGTGCCGTTAATGGCGATCACATAAAAATGTGCCATTAATCGCGATCACATGCCCTACTTTTACATACATTGGCTAATGAATTTACGAAAAATAATTTGATATTTGTAGAAATATTAACCCAAAAATTATTTACAAATTAAATGTAATTAAGTGGAAGTTTGATAATTGAAGAAATATAAAAAAAAAATTTTTTTTGTAAATTTAAAAAAAAAAAAAAGTTAATGCGAATCTACCATTAATCGCCATCTTGTATATAATGTGCTGTAAGACGCCGTAGTTTCTACAAGCATTTGGTAATTTTAAAAACGGACTGTATATTGGTAATTTTATTAATAAAATTATTGAAAATTAATTACAAATTAATTGAAGAAATATTAACAAAAATTGTTTGTACATTTAAAATAAAGATTTAATGCGAATATGGCATTAATGGTGACGTTACTTTTACATGCATTTGGATTACTTATTGTCTATATTCAATAATATAATTAATTCTAAAATTATAATTATTATAAAAAAAATTAAAATTACTTACAAATAGCGTTCACTGTGGAGGACTGAATTGGGATATATGTTCTAAAATTGCAGCGAAAGGATCAGCTTTGTATGACTGCCTCCACATAAAAAAATCACTGTGATCAAGTGGATAGCAAAATCACAAGAGACAGAAAAATCAAAAAATTTCCCAAACCTCTCTCCGAATTTTAAATCTCGCGGTTTAAAAAAAAAAATTGACTCTCTGATGGATTAATCACGCCAGTCACTTCGTTGCCATGACAACGTTGTCATACAAAGATCGTCGATGCCTACCGTAAGGGAAACCGGTGGGTCAAATACGTCATCAGGCAAATTATCCGTAAGTACCCTAGAATTTTCTACTTTGCTTCAGGCCATATTTACGCTAGCTGCTAATATAACATTATAATTTTGAAAATAAAGTATTTCAAGTCAAAATAAGTTATTAATAATTTACATTTCTTGATATCTAATATAGTGCAAATTATTTTTTAAAAATATCTAAAATCATAATAAATTTGCATATCATAAAACATTAACATTTTACAGCCTTGGCAACAGTTAATGGCAGAACATCAGAACTTATATCTATTGTAAAAGTGGGAATTTTGAATTTCCTGCCTTTTACTGCAGAATTTTCGGGAAAAATTATTATAATACAATATACCGTTTTATACGTATTTTAACGTATAATACTTATGAAAAAAATCACTAGGGGGCGAATTGGCCAAAAGTTAAAATAATTCAGTTCAACCATTTGTAAAGTTAAAGATGTATTTTTTAATACTTATGATAAAAGCTATCATTTTCTGTAAACAAATTAAGAGATTATTGATTAAAATTGATCAAATAAATAATATTCCTAAACTTATGTTTAGTAATTTTTGATTGTACAAAGTTGATAATAAACTACATGATAATTTACAATTATGATGACTGCTTTACAATTATGATTGGTGTATTGTACCAAAACAAAATAATGTTTGTAAGAATTTTAATCCATAAAACTGACTGAGTAAATCTATCCTACCTAAAGTTTGCACTTTAAAATTTAATATAAATCCACTTTGTTGTTGTACAAGATCAAAGTATGTTTTGATTATTAACCTTATGTCATTTTCATGCAAGGATATTCATGCTTTTACTAATTCACTCCCTGTGATAATTTCCACAAGCATTATATTGCAAAATGCATATTTTCCTAAATACTTTATTATATAAAATTTTAGTTCAAAAAAATTCAATAGATGGCAAGGTAATTATAAAAAAACCTCTAAACAAAAGAATTAAGTTCTTCCCTGACAAGTGAAGCCATTGTATTTATGGCGAGGTCATAAAATGTTATGACTTTTATGATATGTTTAAAGAAAATAGTTTGAATGACTAAAAATGTCTTTATTTGTAAATTTATAAGAGTTTTAGATATTTTTTACAATAATTTACAAAATATTTATTAGATATCAAGAAACATAAATTATTAATAACTTATTTTGAATGAAAATACTTTATTTTCAATAGTATAATATTATATTAGCAGTAACAGAAATATGGCCTGAAGCTATTTAGAACCTTGGCTTTCTATGTAAGCAATCTAATTATAATTACGAGTATGAAAATATTGTAATTTTGCAATAAATTATTAAAAAAAATTAAACTTTTAAACCATATTTCATTTGATATAATAGAAATAAATAAATATCTGTTCAGGTTTTTAAGAAAATCTGAAATAATAAAGATTTCATTGATTTAGTAAAATGAAAATAATCTTTCTAGAAATGATGATGTGTAATCTTTTTGTTTTGATTATAATCTCATTTTTTAATATTTATAAAAATGAAATGTGAATACTTAAAATGTATTACAGTAGTAAATAAAAATATCCATCAAATGAAATCGAATTTATTACTGTCTAATAAGTAATAATGGTTTTATCATATATTTTATGTTGAGTGTGAGACAAAAAAAAATGTCAAAAAAAAGCTGGAGTATTAGATGGTTAACACATTTCATAAACTTAGTGGTGCCTCCACTAGATTTTTTGATGATTTAGGTATTATGATGGTGTACCGGTCAGAATTGTATGTTCATTTAACAAGGTTTAGAATCTAAGCAAAAGTACCCTAAATCCATTCATGCCCAAGATACACAGGTCAGGAGCAATCATGAATTCTGCCCTATTTGCTCTTATCTAAAACTATAACATTATAAACAACACCTCTGATGATAACAGATGAAATTTTATTAATTCTGGTCCAGGAGACACAGCAGAGAGACATGAGATCAAAGGGTAATTAATATAAATAAAGAATGTTAAATCTTGGCTCAGTCAAATACTTTATGTGAAGGGAAAATCTATAAACTTAAATGAATTGCAAACAGCTAGCATTGCAAAAGAAACATGACTTATAATATAGTATCCATCCAAAATAAACAAAAACAGAACAACCCAGAGATAAATGTTCATTTAAAGTAATCAGTTATAACTTTTAAATAATATTAATATTATTATAAGGATTAAATGAGATTCACTGAATGATAATAGTTTAATGAACATAAACAATTTTAATTTACATTAGAAACATGGCACAGATTAAATGCGGTCAATAATTTGCACATAGCCAACTGATTTAGTATGCTAATGAGCTGAAATAACAATAGATTAATGTTATTAATGCTATGATCATTACTTTAAAGTAATAATAAAAGGCATCTATAAATTCATCTCCAAAGGAAAGTTTACTCTTGATATACTTATCGTTCATGGGTGCATCTCGGCCTGTACAAATAAGGAAGGGGTTAACTTAAATAAGCCTTACTGTGACAATCCTAAAATATTCTATTAATTATTAAATGAGTGGTTTACAAACATCACTGCACCATGTCTTATAGATAATATGGAACTACACGTAAAAAAGAGAACTCGCAGTGCTGACTAAAATGATAGCGTTAGAAATGAAATACATGTCCATCTTTGGACTGGAAAGCTTTATCATTTATAAAAATCCACTTGTATTTAAAACAAGGCATTATTCAAAGAGATAAATTTCCATGATAAGTTTGCTGATGTACACGAAGAAAATCCAGGACTTCTGGAGGAATAAGTATGATAAAGCAAAATACAAATTCTTGAAAATGCTATCATAAGTAAGCAATGCGAATAAGGCTTAAGTCTTAAATGACTAATGCATTAATTTAAGCTTAATAAAATAACAGTATCATGTGTAATGCCATGACAAAATATTAACCAACTCAGCAATGTACGTAAAATCTTAGCAAATTAGGATGTCAAATATAGAAGAGGGGAAAATATTATTTTCCTATTTAACAAGCCCCAAGTATTCTTAAATGATATTATATTATAAGCAAGTTAATGCTCAATGGCATGAAAGCAATAAATAATTACTAAAATAGATTAATAATCAGATTTATTTATAGAACATAAAATGCATTTAAATCAATAACGTCAACTACAAAAGTTTATCTTATCCCATAATATGATGTTTTAAACAATCCACCATTAAGCATATATTTTCAAAATATTCAATCAAGCGAACTGCGATCAATAAAAAAATTTACATTTAACTATTTAAATATTACAAATATTGGAATGATGGTTGAAATAATATAAGTTCACTAGATTGAAACATTAGCATACTAAAATTAATTTAATAAAATACATGGTTTAAAATAAGTTTTGCCGCATGAAAATAAGATAACTAAAGTGTGAGACATTAAAAACTAAGATAGATTTAAAATACATAATTCTGTGCTAACATTTTATAGAATGAGATTGTTAAAGCTCTAGAGAGAAAATCATAAATTTAACAATAACAATAACTGAGCTTATAATCAGTTATCGTATAAATAAAAGAATACATTATGAATATAATTAGAATTTAGGAAAGAAGTAAGGAATATAAAGAGTTCATTCTTTGGCAAAACGGATTACTTTAGAAGTTATGGCAGCCATTTAGAATAACATATATGAAGTTTAGACACGAAGGCACAGTCAATAAGGCACAATATTAACAAAATAATAATAGGCATCTTCCAATAGTTCCTTCACAGTTAAACAAAACAGTTCTCAAGTAGCGATGGCATGGCAGAAAAGCAGTATGAGGCATTCTAAGATCAGGCAGGCGAACTTTCCTTCTACTCAGAATGCATTTTGTTTTCACTCTCTAATAGAACACAAGAGATTGAGTGATCTGAACTCATCTTGCACATTCTTAGAACTTGTGCTCCTCCTATACTTGAAATTTGGCAATATTGGAAGATGTAAACAAATATTTTCCAGAAAACATTATTTAAATGTATTTTCTAAAATTGGAAATAACTTTAAGAACATGATTTTTTGTTAGTTTGACTTGAAATAGTTAAATGAGAATGATATTTTAAAATTGTAATAATACTTTCTAGAACTTCCTGGCATTGCTTTAGCTTTGCATTAAATGTATTTATTTTCGTATCTGTAATACATATACGCACATATACGATTATTTAAGTAAAGAGAAACTACAAGTTTATAAACAGACTATAATTAAGTTAAGATAATAATAAAACGGGTAACAAAACTGTCATGAATAAACAGGATGGAAGTTATACATGTATGTGTATGCCTAACAGTGCTGGATGCCCAAATAAACATATATAACCTTGTTTAAACCCCACTTTTAAGGTCTGTAATGTCATCAGGCAGTGAAGCTAAATATGTACTACAGATTTACTGCTTAAATAATGCTGCAATCCCTATCTTTTCTACATTGTTTAAGTCTATATATAACCTTTCTTTTCACTGTTACTATAATTTTAATGTGTTAATTTTTTAAAAAATATGAAGATGTCAGCTATATATGAACTTTTTTGTATGATTGATAGTACCCTATTGTTATGATAAAGCTATGAAGGAGGTGGTTACTAGTGTTTTTAGAGTGTTTTAACCTGAGGCCCAATTAGTCAATGTTGTAAGTTTGTAAAAAAAAAAAAGTGATTAGTTTATAAATTTATGATTATGATGCAATCTTTTTGTAAAAAAAAATATTTTTAAATTAAAAACTACATCACTAATAAGTGATTGCTTTTGAAAACACTTATTTTTAAAAAGTCAGAAAGTTCATTATGGCAACTGGAAGCGACTTCCATTCAGTAAATAGAAATAGCTTTTGTGAAAATGTTAAATAAATTTTAATGACAATAAATAATTTATTAATTTTAATTTTTTTCTTATTTCTTTGATAATAACTAATCCCAATTATAACCTTTTTTTAATATCATAAAATTCAGACATCTAATATTTCATTCTAACTTTTTGAATCGATAAATTACATCAAATGGAGATGTGAACCATTGTTATAGGTACAAACTTCATTTAGATAAATTCCAAATATTAATTTTTTAAATTGAAATCACTTGAAATCTTAAATATATATGTTTTAAAATACAAATTAATTATATATATATGTATAACTTAATTGTAAAAAAAAAAAAGTCAAACATGGAAGAGTACTTAACAAAGGATTCATGAGGCAGAGATGTGCTTAAAAGAGTTCATATATTGAAGAAAAGTACTATGATTCTGCTCTTTGTAGTCATTAAAAATAAAAATCTTTTTAACTATGAATATGTCATAAATGAAAACACTGATTTTATTTTAGACACTGGATGAAAAATCAGATAAAAACATATTAATCATATTTTAATCCTATAATCAAAATATATTGTAGACTGTATAATGAATAAATAAACTATAATATATTTAATATATAGGGTATATGAGCACAGACTTTCACACGACTCACCACTCTCCACACTATCTCATAACACTGACACACTTGAACACATATATGTTTAAAAGAATAATCACCAATAGGCATATTTCATGCTAAACCAGCAATCATCAGTTGGTCCAGATTACCATCTCTACACATATATGCTATAAGTGCTCAGATATATATTAAGATAGCCAATCCTCATACTTTAATGAACAGGCTTCAATCTACTCCACACTCCAACTCTTCAACTGTCCATCCAATTGAAAATCTGATGGAATGCTCAAAGGCCACTCTGAGGCCAAGATGGTAATCTGGACCAACTCATGATTGCTGGTTTAGCATGAAATATGCATATTGGTTATTATTTATCTTTTCAACATGTATGTGTTCAAGTGTGTCAGTGTTATGAGATAGTGTGGAGAGTGGTGGGTCGCGTGAAAGTCTGTGCTCATATACCCTATATATTACATAACACATAATAAGCCTGTGTGTTTCAGTTAAATAATATATTTAGCAAAATGTTTTTAGCATCAGTGTTGCTATTTTATTTTCAGTGTTGTAACTTTAATGAAGTCATATATACTCAGATGTCATCAATCTTACAAAAATGGACATCTTTTCAAAATGATTGTTTTTGTTTTTTTAAAAAGGTTCCAAATTTTGTAATGAATATTCGATGTAAATTAAAATAGAGAATACAAATTCATGATGACTACTATAGTGAATCCCAGCATAAAAATCTCACTAATTGTGAGAAAAGATGTATATCTATAAATACATACATGATATGTAGCAATATATATATATAGTTTTAGGTAAATACACAAGAAAATTGTTTGAGAAGAAAAAATATCTTTGAGGTGTGAAGTTAGCAATAATTTTTAAAAATGTTTCAAAAAAAAGAAAAATTGATAATTTTTTGTTTATTTTTTGATTTTATAAAAATAAATATACAATATGTATGTATAAACAATATATATTAACATTTGGATGCTTTGAAGACCAATTATCTTTACAATGAAGAGAATAGGAAAATAATGTGCTACTGAATTATCAAAGGTGTAGATTTAATGATGTTGCACCGGTATACTTAAATCGTTTTATATTTTCAATATATATATATGTACGTATATGTGTATCTATTGAAAGATTAATTTAAAAATAAAAAATAAAACATAACTTTCCAAGAAAAAAGATTGAAATAAACTTAGACTTAAAAATTGATTTTTAATTATAAGCTTTTTTATTAAATGGAGTATTTCATTAATATAGAAAGTATAAGAATGTAAATAAATAAAAGTAAATTAATAGAGCATACCGAACCGTTTCCATAAAAATAATCTTCAAGTTCTATACTAACTAAAAGAAAGAAAAAGACATTCCAATAAAGTGAATGACTATACAGGAGTCTTAAAGACTGCTCTTTTTATTAAGAAAAATACTGTTAATGTTCAACCAACTTTCTATTTCTAGCTCAGTGAATGTCTAAACAATTTCATTCTTGTGAAATGTCTATTTGTTTTACAAAAGATTTCAGCAATTAAGCAAGTGTTTATATATCTTGAGTATTTAGAAAAATAAATTATATAATTTAGAAGTAATTTGAGAGAACATGTTATTGCTTCTAGAACTAAAAAGAAAATAATAAAAAAAATCATTATAAAGTAAGATTACTTTGCATTTACTTTCAAAGCATTATTATTATTACATTTTTTTTTTTTTTTTAAAAAAAAAGAAATAAAATAGAATGCACTAATTTGATAATTAGAAATACATTAAGTCATTTTAATGTTCTCTTTTTAAAAAAATCTATTCTTTTTCACTGGCTATTGTATTAAAAAAATTATAACACTTGGATGCATAATTAAAATGATTATATATATATTGTACATAAAAAATATTTTATATGTAAAGTTTTCCATCTGCTTTCAGATAGTACAACCAAGCAATATAGCTTGATCATTTTTACTCATAGTTTATCAATTAGCATTTCAATAATTTATAAAAATTTAACAGCTACCTAAAAAAAAAATGTCTCAGAACCTGTAATATATGACTCTCATCACAATTGTGAAGACGACTTCATACAGCAATTGTGTTCGTTTTTTACAATGAATAAATCAAAACTCATGTTACTGTCCTAAATCATTTTCAGTATTAAATTATATTCTATCCAAGTACAATAAGATGTCCATTTATCAATAATAAATAAAGGAGACAGTGGTTACCAATTTAGTATGCACTCTCCACCATTTTGGGCAACACATAGAGAGCCCAAAAACCACCACCCTCAACGGTAAACAAGAGTTCCAGATATTTTGCAACCCATGCAAAAATTTACAACTTCCATCAAATTTTTTTAAAAAAAGAAGAAACAAAAATAAAATCAATTTTTCGACAATAATACTTAACAAATATTAGTACTTAGCAAATAAGCAAACAACAAAATTAGGGGGAGGGGGTATCTGCAGATGTAATCATATGACCCAAAAAACCTAATTATTAATGCAATCAAACATGAAAAACAATATTTAACAAATATTAATAATTAGTAAGTGGTAGAACGTAATCACATTCCTCCAATCAAATAAGACTAGAAATTAAGTATCAAACATAGTAATTAGCAAATGACCAAGAAAAAAAAAAGATTAGCAAAAATCTAAATTTCAAAAAACAATATTTAGCAAAAGTTAAATAATCAAATAACAAATTGGGAGGGAGTGGGGTTACTAGTGAAATCATGTGATGAAAAACAAATGACTATTACAATCAATTATTTAAAAAAAAAAAAAACAATATTTAGCAAATATTAACAATTAGTAAATGACCATAAAATTAGTGTAATCATGCCCCCATCCCCCATTAAATAACTGTAGAAATCAAATATCAAATATATTAGTATTTATAGTTTAGCAAATATTATTTTTTCTGACTAAAAAATCTAAATAACTATTGTTTACTGATGAAAAGTGATGCATAATAAATAAAACCATTAAAACACATTACATTACATTTAAAAATCTAATTTATTATCTCAAAGTGTTTAAAGTTATGTCACACTGAGATAAAAAATTCAAAGAGATCATCCTTGACATTTACAGTGATTCACTTTTGATCTCAATGATATTTATTCTCAAGACATTTATTAAACTAATTAATACCTGTGTTACACTATTTATGAAATGAGTATAAATATGGGTGATACATTACAAATATGGATAATGAAAAATTACAATATTAGATGAGTTATGGAACTAACATTATTGAGTTCAAACAGGGTTAGGTATTTAGTGGTTAAGTTCTTTGTTAACTTTATTGGAGAGTCTGATATAGCTTCCATGACTTAAAAAAATGAATGTTGTTGCAAGAGTTTTGTCTCTTTGTTTAATTTTCTCTATGCTCTGAATAAATAATGAGTTTTCATCTGGCTTGGGATGTTGGTATTGTGCCTTGCACCTTACAATCCAAATAGGATAGGTGATGAAAATTGCTAGCCTGATTGTAGGAATATCTCTTCCACAAATGCATTCTTTTATATTAAGTATTTTGTAGTAGTCTATCTTTGAATTGTTAAATATTATTGTTTTAATATTACCTAGACCCATGCATGTTTTAATTATGTGGTCAAATGTTTCCTCATCCCTGCCACAGCTGTGGCAAATTGATTGGACTTTGGTGATAGATCTTTTATATCTGAGGAACCAGTTGACCGGCATGGCATACAGATTAATTTTAATTAAGTAATCTAAGTATTTTAGTTCTAGAGCCCAATAGTTGAATAGGGTAATATTTGAGAACAAAAATAATAAATCAAAACAGACTTTATTTTAAAGCAGTAAAAAAAAAAAAAAATTAAAGTGGAGCAAAAATAACAATATTCAACTATGCAACTAATTACCCACCCACACATTTATTAAATTATTAGCTATCTATCTCTCCCTATCAGCCTAATATTTATACATCAATCTATCTTTTACTTGTCTCTGTTTATCCATCAATTTATTTATTTTTTACCTGTGTGTTTATCTATATACCCTTCTAACTTTTACCAGTCTCTCAATCGTCTTATCTATTTACTGCATCTCCATTTGTTTATCTATGTACCTATCTCTCTACATGTTTATATATATTGTACCAGTCAAAATCATGTGTTCATTCAACAAGACCTAAAATCCAAGCAAAAAATAGCAATCCAGCATGTGCGAGATACACAGGTCTGGAACAATTTTAAAGGATAACATATTTATCTGTGCTCCAAGGTCTCTGACTATATGAACAATGCTTTTGAGGACACCAACAAGCTTTACATTACTCCAGTCATGGCGATGAGAACAGGAAGAGCAAAGAGACTTAAAATCAACAATACTAAAATGATTGACCAATAATCATAACATGAAACAAAGAGTGTAATTGATAATAATTAAAAACATTCATTAATCAAAGGGATACAATATCACTAAATCAAGTAATTAACGCTAAAGATTCGGTTACTGAATAGCAACATATCATAACAGATAAATGATATAACATAAATTTATTAAACAATTAAATCCGATACTTGATTATTCTAAATGAAACATATATATATTGAAGCAGATGATCTGATGCTCAGATCCTGCTTCACAGCCCACATCCAATCTCCTACCACCTAACCGTATTCAAACTCGTCCTTACGCACGTATACACATAACTAATGATATATATTTCTTTACCCAATAGTATAAAATAATGTAAACGTATGTGTCTTAATTTAATATTTAATCTAATAATAATATTCTCATGTGTATGCGGGCGTAAATAATAAATATATATGTATATTTTAGCGTAGGAGATTGTGAATGAATTAATAGTATATTATATATATATATGATATTATATATGATACTTATTATATTTTTCATATATAAGTTTGTAGCCTGAAATGATGCAATCTTGTTAGTAAGTCTCTCGATAAACAATAACCCGGAAGACCCTTTAGATTAAAATAGAATATTACAAATTAGTAATAATAGAAGAAACCCATTAGTGTAAATTGGCCACACTAGCTTGTTTTAAAATCACAAGATATATTTTAAAACAATCATTCGAGAAACTGATAACAAACTTGCATTGTTTCAAACATCTTACCAGATAAAAGTATCCGGCCAAACGATTCCAAATGAAACCTAAGTGCTTAAACTGCCTCAGCTCCAGCAGTAGTTGCCGAGTTACAAATTCAAATTAAAAGTATGAATAATGCTGGATTTGAATCCAAGAGAGGAGATCATTAAATAGCCATGCTGCTGAACATAATCCACGCCCGATGTAATTTTCACGCAATGGGTTGTGAGTAGTAAGTTTCGCCTTGTCCCTCCGTTCTAACATGCTGATCCCATGAACGAAGCTTCCCTACTCCATGCTACTGAACTTTACATATGTCTTTCCAATGAAATGAAGTGCTATCTCAAATCATCCCGCTACCCTAGATCTAGTGACAATACCAATGGACTGATTCCTAGTGAAATGCTTTTCTCAATCATCAAGGTCAAGAACTCAGACCGCTTATAATTCCTAAAATCCTGCCTTCTATGTAATGTGTATATTTTAAACTATATCTGTTAAATGTCTTCAAATATATATATATAACTCTATATAACTAATCTATGCTAAGCCTCTTATAAAATGTTTTTCTGTTATTTTATTTAAAAGTGGCCAATAATTTTTATTAACATTTTTACGTATTTATATTTTAAAGTTAATGCCAATAATATTCTAAAATCGCCAGCATATAACTTATTTTGTTTTCCCCACCGATCATTTACTGGGTAAATAATTTATAATTGATAAAAACAAGTCTTATTCGGCTTGCCCAGATACTCGCGGTTTTAGAGAAATAAATTAATTATATTTTCATGTTTACTGTTGAAAAACAGATTTGACATCTGTTTTTCCCATTCTCCTTCCTAAATAATGCGCTATCTTTTATCTTTCAACTATATTATATATGTAAATTTCATATTAGCTATTACGATTACCCTTTTTATTTTGCAATCAATTCCACAAGGGCATAAATCAACCAAAATTGAGGTTTAATGTGTAAAACGTAATGAATAAAGGGGGGAGGGAAACCCTAACCTTTTATTCTATGTTATCCCTGTTTGCTTAAAGTGAAGCCATGTCATTACGCTGAATAGTTCATCATTCGTGGGCAATAAATACGTCCCAATAATCTTTAATTTCAGAAGTATATTTGTTTTATTAATAAGCGTTTAGTGCATAAAGGCCATTCTATTTTATATATATGTTCATGCTTCGTTATTACATGGAGGCTTATGAATACTTCTGAGCAAATGATAAGATGAGGGAAAAGTGGTGCGTGCTTGGTGGTTTATTATCGGTCCCTTTTATGGATCCTGGAGTGTGCTTCACGAATTCTAAGAAGTGAGCGATTTTCTCTGCAAACTTTGGCAGGGTCGGTTTTACGAATGAAAAGAGTCCAGATTCCCTGGAATGAGGTACAGGCGAATCATGGATGACAAGGAGTGGTCGGCTATGTCAGTATCGGGCTGGTTTTTCCAGAGCGATCCCCGTATAAAGCATGCACGAACCAAGGATGTCCCCAGGGTGGTTTTACAGCCTGGTTCAAGGACATTGAGATGACAATGGGGTCCGACTTTGTGGTTGCCTCCATGTAATAACGAAGCATGAACATATATATAAAACAGAATAGCCTTTATGTACTAAACACTCATTAATAAAACATAAATATACTTCTGAAATTAAAGATTATTGGGACATATTTATTGCCCAAAAACAGACCACGAAAGAAGACATAAAGAAGGCCAGGTAGAAATTATAATAAATTTTTTTTATATATTTTGCATTAAAGAGCAGTTAGAAAACTAGATCTAGAAACAATTAATATTAAAGGATATTAAATAACAAGTAGGATAGCAATAATCACTTTAAGAAATAAAACTTGAGAGCACGGGAGGAGGAGAGCAGAGTAAAGGAAAAGTGTAGAATGGGGGGGAGGAGGTGTCTTAAACCATAGAAGAACCAAAAGAAAAGTTTTCACTCTTAAGTTATTTGTTCTGGGATACTAAGTTAATAGCTATACCAAAATTTTGTTTTGTCAAATATGACCTCCTTTATACAAATCCAGAAGTTTCAGGGAAAGCCAGGTGAAGGCCCACACGAACATTTGGAAAGCTTGGCAGTTTTGTTTTTGCATCCACCCATGAGGGACAAGTAATGATTGCAAGCCATTACCTAAAAAAGACAACTAAAGACTGGTGGGGGTCAGTTAAAGAAAAACCTAAAACATTCAAAGGATATAAGGACGCAATCCTAAGGCAATTTTGGAGTGAGAAACAACAAACCGAGATTTTAATGGCGATAAGAACTGAACCTTATGGGGAACTCCAAGGTGAGAGGTATACCCAGTTTTTCATGCAGCAGGTGGCCCGCCTAAGAACCTTAACAGCATTTAAGTATTCTGAGACCCAAATCATTAGGATAATTCAACGCAAGTTGCCCATCCGATTACAAGAGATGATTGAGATGAGCCGCATCACTGATACAAAAGAAATGGCCGAATTCCTGATATCTGTGGAATGCAACTGGCATCACGTTAATAAAAGCCAGACTAACGAGGAAGGAACCATATGACCTAGCAAAGAACCTAACATTCCAAAAGGATTTACTGAAACAGAGGAGGCCCAGCCCATGAGGTACTCCCCAGAAAAAAAACAAAGAAGTCAGGATTCCAAAACCATGATCATCGACGAACCAGAAGACACCATTGATAAAGTGACTACCAGTGTATTGCCCATTATAAACGTCATCATAGACAATTGATCTACACGTGCCTTACTAGATTCCGGTAGCCAAGTTTCCATCGTTGCAAAATCTTGGATACAGAAATTTCAAGAACAAGGAGGGAAGTACGAGCAATTACCGACCTGTCCAATACACATGGTATTAGCCAATGGGAAGAAAACAATGAGCGATAATTATCAAGTCTGGGTGGAGATAACTCTGGGACATAAGCTGATGGGCCATGCCTTCTTAGTCATACCTGGGCTGATATACGATATCGTTTTGGGGTCTGATTTCTTAACACAGGATCAGGGGGTATTAGATTATCCCTGAAAAATGTGCCAATTCCAAGATGAGCAAGTTAAATTCGAAACTGTGAGAATGCCCATGATTGGTACCAGCAACTGCTTTATTCAACCAGTAGATCCCAAGACTATAGCTACCAAGATCCATGAGGCTGGATTAACCAGCGCAACAGAGAAAATCCACATAAAGAAAATCCTGGAAGACTATATGCAAGTGTTTTCAAACACTCCTGGACAAATCTGCGGATACACCCACAGAATCAAAGTCCGGGAAGAATCGTACAAGCAGTCAAAAACATACCCAATCCCTTTTCAATATAGAGAAGAAGTGGAAAACCAGATCCGGCAAATGTTGGAGTGGGATATTATCAAGCGATGCCCATCTCCATACAACAACCTGTTGGTTGTCGTAAAGAAGAAGAACGGAAGTCTACGCCTGTGCCTTGATGCCCGCCACTTGAATCATATGACAATCCCTGAGTGGGATGTGCGACCTCCAATCCAGGATGTGTTTGTGCAGCTGGCAGGAAACACTTATTTTTCTACATTAGATCTTACTGCGAGCTACTGGCAAATGGCTTTAGACCCATGGGATCAAAAGTATATGGCATTTTGATACCAGGGACATACGCACATCTTCAAAAGAGTCCCACTTGGATTGATTAACAGTGGGGCTGGGCTAATGCGATGCTTGAAACAGGTACTTTCAGAAGAAGTACAACGGCACATGGTTTGTTATGTGGATGATATTGTGATCGTATCCAAAACTTTTGACGAACATATGAAGTATTTGGCCATGTTTTTCCAAGAGTGCCTTAGGGAAAACATTATAATTAATTTCAAAAAAAGCCGGTTCGCAGTAACTGAAATCTCCTTCCTAGGCCACATCATCAGCCAGCAAGGGATCACAGTACACCCTGAAAAAGTAGAAGCCATTGAGAAATTTCCTATGCCCACTACACAGAAACAAGTCAGATCTTTTCTTGGCCTTTGCAACTTCCTTTGCAACTTCTACCACCGTTTCTACCCCGCCTTTGCCCAGGAAACCCACCACTTGACCGACCTGCTGCGTAAAGATAGAAAATGGGAATGGACAGATAAACACCAACAGGAAATTAATAAAATCAAACACAAATTCCTCCAAGCCGTAGTGCTTCACTATCCCGATTTTAACCGTCCATTCTACATCCAGACTGATAGCAGCAAAAGCGGTTTAGGAGCAGTATTATTCCAAATTGAAACCGCTGGCAAGCATCAAGTTCTGTACTTCAGCAGTCGGACCTTGAGGGGTGCAGAAGTTAATTATACTACCACCGAACAAGAGACTCTCGCGATTGTCTGGGCATGCCAAAAATTTAAGCAGTTTCTTCTGGGGTCCGAGATCATCATTATTACAGATCACCACTGCCTCGAATTCCTGAGCAAAAGTTTTCTAACGAATGACCGGTTAATAAGATGGAGTCTCTTCCTGCAGAAATTCCAGTACAAAGTGATCTATTGCCTGGGCCCAGAAAACATGGTTGCAGATGCATTATGTTGACACCCCATAGCGATTGAGCCACAAAACCCAGTGATTGATAATCAGACCGTAAAGATTATGACCATGAACAAGGCAACCAGCGTCAATTCAGATCTCAAAAACCTCCGATACTATCAAGATTTAGATCCCCAGTATGGAGCAATCATTAGCAAGTTGAAAACAAATGATCCCGATAAGAGCACCAAACCGTGTGATAAACGAATATCACCAAATCAAATTAAGAATAGGATCCTGCAGAGAAAAACCAAAAACAGGGTAAGCCCATGGAAAATTGTGGCACCTAAGCGACTAAGAAACCAACTGATAATGTATGCCCATGAAACGTCTGGACACTACGGGCCGAGAAAGACTGAAGAAGTAATGAGATGTCAATTTTATTGGCCCAGGATGTATGCACAGGTGCTCCGCATGTTGAGGACTTGTACCACCTGTGCTCAATGCAAGTTCCCAAATAAATCATTCGCCGGCACTCGCAAACCGGTTCTCGCTACCGTTCCTAACGAACTACTGGCCATTGATCATTATGGACCCTTACCAAAATTTCGGGGATGTCAATATCTCTTGGTGACATATGATATCTTTTCAAAATATGTACGGGCATACCCAGTAAAAGCAAATGATTGTAAGGGAGCAATATGTCTTCTCGAAACCATCCAATTCAGGGAGGTAGGCAAACCTACTACTATCCTATCAGACCATGGGTCCGCATTCACATCAAAAGCATGGAAAAATTGAATCTACCGACAAGGGATAACACACCAACTCACATCTATAAGGAACCCGCAATCAAACCCGTGTGAATGAGTCATGCGGGAAATCAATAGACTGCTTAGCACCCACCTTGCAACCAACCATCGAGGATGGGTAGATAAAACTAAAGAAATAGTTATTTCAACTATGCCATAAATGAATCAACTGGCTTTACCCCAGAACAGTTACACTATGGTAGACCATGTCCAAGGGCCTTCAAAATACCCCTACCAAAGGATATTATACATATAAATCCGAGTCAGGATCAAGAGGATGCTCGGCGGCGTTTAACGCATATGGCTGAAATAGGAGTATGGAGAGGACTCGCCTTGTGCCACAAATTTCGGGAAGGAGATGATGTATGGTTACGGAACCCCAAACCCAGCAACCCTGTGAAAAAAAAATTCAAAAAATTCTTCCCTTTATATCAAGGGCCATACTGCATTGAAAGGGAATGTGGGGACAATGCTTTCTTGCTAAAGGGAACCAAGGAAATAAAAGGGACCTTTAATGCAAGGTAATTAAAACCATATGAACCACCAGATAGAGGGAGAAACTAGAGGAGAAGCCGGACAGATAGAACCTGATGACCTGGATATGGAATGGTAAATGATCTTAGGATTCTAATAATTTCTATAAGCTTTAGTAGTTTTTTTTCTTTAATTATTGATATGTTACTCTATTAACCAAGCAGTAAATAATTTATATATTATACCATAGTTTTGATATGTTATTCTATTAACCAAGCAGGTTTTTAATGTAAGTGAATTATTTGTATATGTATAGCATAGTTCTTATATCATTATCATATTATATCCAATTAACTAAGCAAGTTTTTTTTAAGGCAGTAAAATTTTAATATAACAGAGAGGGTATTTCGTCAAAAGTCATACAATTTTTAATAAAACCCATAAAAGTTTCTAATATAGTAGAAAGGGCATTGTAGCTTAGATAAAATTCATAAAATTTCTAGTAACATGACAGAGTTCGAATATTTCAGCATAAATAAAGTCATAAAATAATTTCAATATAACAGAGAGTTAGTATACCGCAAGTGCAAGGCATAAAATTCTTTAGATACATCGCTGATCCAAAGTTGTTCTTTAGTTACCTGTATATCAAGTAAAAGCTTTTTTTTCTTTTTTTAATGATTATTCATTTTTTTTCAGTAAGTTCAGGAAAATGAAGCAGATGATCTGATGCTCAGATCCTGCTTCACAGCCCACATCTAATCTCCTACCACCTAACCGTATTCAAACTCGTCCTTATGCACATATACACATAACTAATAATATATTTCTTAACCCAATAGTATAAAATAATGTAAACGTATGTGTCTTAATTTAATATTTAATCTAATAATAATATTCTCATGTGTATGCGGGCGTAAATAATAAATATATATGTATATTTTAGCGTAGGAGATTGTGATTGAATTAATAGTATATTATATATATAAGATATTATATATGATACTTATTATATTTTTCATATATAAGTTTGTAGCCAGAAATGATGCAATCTTGTTAGTAAGTCTCTCGAAAAACAATAACCCGAAAGACCCTTTAGATTAAAATAGAAGATTACAAATTAGTAATAATAGAAGAAACTCATTAGTGGAAATTGGCCACGTTAGCTTGTTTTAAAATCACAAGATATATTTTAAAACAATCATTCGAGAAACTGATAACAAACTTGCATTGTTTCAAACATCTTACCAGATAAAAGTATCCGGCCATACGATTCCAAATGAAATCTAAGTGCTTAAACCGCCTCAGGTCCAGCAGTAGTTGCCTAGTTACAAATTCAAATTAAAAGTATAAATACTGCTGGATTTGAATCCAAGAGGGGAAATCATTAAATAGCCATGCTGCTGAACATAATCCACATCCGATTTAATTCACGCAATGTGTTGTTAGTAGTAAGTTTCACCTTGTCCCTCCGTTCTAACATGCTGATCTCATGAACAAAGCTTCCGTATTCCGTGCTACTGAACTTTACATATATCTTTCCAATGAAATGAAATGCTATCTCAAATCATCCCACTACCCTAGATCTAGTGACAATACCGATGGACTGATTCCTAGTGAAATGCTTTTCTAAATCATCAAGGTAAAGAACTCAGACCGCTTATAATTCCTAAAATCCTGCCTTCTATGTAATGTGTATATTTTAAACTATATCTGTTAAATGTCTTCAAATATATATATAACTCTATATAACTAATCTATGCTAAGCCTCTTATAAAATGTTTTTCTGTTATTTTATTTAAAAGCGGCCAATAATTTTTATTAACATTTTTACGTATTTATATTTTAAAGTTAATGCCAATAATATTCTAAAATCGCCAGCATATAACTTATTTTGTTTTCCCCACCCATCATTTACTGGGTAAATAATTTATAATTGATAAAAACAAGTCTTATTCGGCTTGCCCAGATGCTCGTGGTTTTAGAGAAATAAATTAATTATATTTTCATGTTTACTGTTGAAAACCAGATTTGACATCTGTTTTTCCCATTCTCCTTCCTAAATAATGTGCTATCTTTTATCTTTCAACTATATTATATATGTAAATTTCATCTTAGCTATTACGACCATCCTTTTTATTTTGCAATCAATTAATGTATTTCCACAAGGGCATAAATCAACCAAAATTGAGGTTTAATGTGTAAAACGTAATGAATAATATTAAGTAATATAATGTAAAGGGGGGAGGGGGACCTTAATCTTTTATTCTATGTTATCCCTGTTTGCTTAAAGTGAAGCCATGTCATTACGCTGAATAGTTCATCATTCGTGGGCAATAAATACGTCCCAATAATCTTTAATTTCAGAAGTATATTTATGTTTTATTAATAAGTGTTTAGTGCATAAAGGCTATTCTATTTTATATATATGTTCATGCTTCGTTATTACATGGAGGCAACTGCAAAGTTGGACCCCATCATCGTCTCAATGTCCTTGAACCAGGCTGTAAACCCACCCTGGGGACATCCTTGGTTCGTGCATGCTTTATACGGAGATCACTCTGGAAAAACCAGCCCGATACTGACATAGCCGACCACTCCTCATCATCCACGATTCGCCTGTACCTCATTCCAAAAACCTGGACTCTTTTCGTTCGTAAAACTGACCCTGCCAAAGTTTGCAGAGGAAATCGGTCACTTCTTAAAATTTGTGAAGCACACTCCAGGATCCATAAAAGGGACCGATAATAAGCCACCATGCACGCACCACTTTTCCCTTATCTTATCATTCACCCAGAAGTATTCATAAGCCTAATGAAATGATTTATTTAAACAAACATATGTCCCTTATTTTAATATAAGTATTAATCCGATAAATTTAGTATCGTTTGTGTAAATTGTTCATTACCCATCCCGCGCATTAATTATCTAAAATTCCCAGTTAACCATCCATATTAAATGTAATCAAATATTATCTGTGTTAAAATTATTGTTTGAAGTAATCAAATGCTCTTTTCATTTCTGAGGGTGTGATAGCGTTCTAATAATCTATTCTAATAGCGCTAATTTACTCAAACACATACATATATTATTGGCATAGCCGCAATTATCATGTTATTGTATAAAATGATTCAAATAAATATCTATAATAATCCTGAGGCTCACGTCGGCTAAATGACCCGACATAATTATTATTAATAAATCGTAAATATATATACATCAAACTCGAATCAGTACTTTCTTTTAATTAAGATAATATGTTAAGTTATTACTTATGCTAAATATGACTAGATGATCTCCGCTCAATACATAATTAATATGCTAGGTCATGAGCCTTTATTGCTCATAAAATATAACTAGTTATTAAGTTATTCTATCATATAAGTTTAGCCTAGAGTCTTTTTGTGTCTCTGATGATCGATGCCGGCGAATGAGAAGTAAATTAATCGATGTCATCGGGATTGTTGCTCATAATGTTATAGATCTGGGAAATAGGCAAATAGGGCAGAGTTCATGGGTGTTCCTGACCTGTGTATCTTGCGCATGATTGGATTCGAGGTACTTTTGCTTAGATGCTTGATCTTGTTACGTGAACATACAAATCCGACCGGCACAATGTATATATGTAGGAATGTCAATACAAACATTATGACAAGTTACATAAATGAATATAAATATCGTGTTTATATATAATTGAATGGTTAGTACATGAAATTTGGTTGGTGCGGTTAATACGCCAAGATTATGAAATAAATGACTCAAAAAACAACAATGAATTATAATAACCTCATCAAAATATTATGAATTTATGTATAAAAGATTTTATTACAACATTGTATATATAAATAATAACTGACAATGTGTGTTTTAAAAGCATGCATGATAACATTTCGAATGAATTTGGGAGATCACCCCAAATGAGCAGGAGCAAGATGGTTCAGCCTAAATAAAATGGTAATTATATAATTGGACCTAAATAACTAAATAGAATGTTTAGCAAAAGGCATACAATTATGTCTTACAGATAGAATTGCAGGTTTATAAGCAAATCAATAATAATAAAGGCAGTATTATGTTATAATTTACAATCACGTACATGAATGAGGTCACTTATGACACTCTGGGTGGCTTTGTCATATTTGCACAAAAGTGACATATATGAAGAATAGTGGCACAAGGTAGCATGTTGGGAGAGTTTATCCATATGTTCCCATACACTTATTCATAAAAAGTGCCTGAAATAGATCCCTAGTAGGAAAAGAATCTATTTTGAGAGGGATAAAGAGGAGTGGGTCTAGGCATTCCGAAAATCCCAAGGTGAATGGCAAAGCAAGAAAATCAATTAATTAAATGATTGTAACAATACCTTCATAACTCCTGTAATGTGTGGATAATTCATGTCATTAATTATCACGATAAACTAATTAATACCTGTTTTAAATAATATGCTATTCGGCATAATGGAATGCATACACACAAACCATCCATGGGCAATTAATTAATGCTTAAATAAAATATCAAGTGGATCAGAATATAAAGATTAAAAAGGATGAGATGGCTTTCTCTCACACCTTTAAAATATTGCCCTATTTCGATAATGATTAATATATATACAATTTGACATATTAATTATATAAAATACAATTACAGATCACACATATGCTGATAATACCTGGAATATTAAAATCATTTCTGGTAGATTTTATTTAAAAAAACTGGCAAAACATATGTCAATGGTTATGTAAGGATTTAAATTATAGAAAGTGAAAGTAACTAAGGACAGACATTAAAGCTTCACTTGTCGTTTAAATAGTAAACAGTATTATAGGAAATAATTGGTGTAAAATCAAGTGAATTTTTAGGATAACTGACTTGCAAGCAACATTTACCTCTCCAACAATAATAGAGTTAAGCTTACTCACTGGGTTGGATACCAATTTGGCATATTAAAAATAGATCAAAATAATAAACTAAAAGAGAAATAAATTTCAAGTTAAAACGAAATTAATACAGCTTGAAATTAAATTGTATAGACATTAGTTAATATTTACAGAATAGCTTTGAAGAAACAAGAACAGACAGCTTACAAAAATAGTATTAAACTAAAATGCTAGGTTAATAAAAGTTCACTGGTTGGCAGCAATGCAGACATTTACCTTGGCAAACTTGTTGGTATGGAGCCGTGGTTGATGGATCATGATCATATATTGGTTTTGCTGAAAGCAGGCATCCGTTGGTAATTAAAGTTCAAATTCAGGCAAGCATTCTCCTTTGAACAGTTCACTTAATTGGGCAAAGTTGTTCTGGGCTTCATCATCATGAGCAGGAAGACAAGAGTCCCAGAGACATGGGAAAGCAAATGGCCATTTCCTTTACGCTGATAATTTTATTTCACAAATTAAACTCGCATGGACTGTGTTAGCGCACTAACAGTATAAGTCTAAGTAGGTTGCCCTTGCTGAATATATTGCAACAAAGAGGGCTAAGATATACCTTACCGGCCAGCATTGCTGGACTCGAGGATATCTTAAATGGGCACTGGGAGCTAGGAGAAAACAAGATTTACCAACAGTTCTAGATTTAGATGGTGTCAAGATCTCCGGACACCATATGATCTTGCATATTGCTAAATATTATGAAGATTTATTGCGGAAGGTGTTACCTGTTGAACATCGTTATTGGTATAAGTCAGATAGCATTGAAGAACATGGCATTACAGCAGCTGACATTAAAGATAGGTTTGCACATTTGCCAGACAGTGTACATCCAGGCATGCATGCCATTCCTAAGTTCCTGTTGGCCCATCTCAGCAATTTTACTATATATGATAAACCACCTATCAGAACAGAAGAGAATTATTCATAATCTTTACCCAATTGCATTGGTTCCTTTTCTAAAGAAGAACTGAGACCCTACGGATATTAAAAACATCAGACCAATTTCTAAGTTTCCTATTTTAATTAAAATAATTGAATGAGTTATAAAAGAAAAAAATTCAAGGTAAAATACTGGGTAAAATTGCCCATACACAATATGCCAAGAAAGGTTCGTCTGCATTGACAGTGATTGGTGAGGTTAAGATGCTGTTTAGTTACATTCGTAAGAATAGACTCTCAAAGCCGGTTGCTGTTCAGTTAAACATTTCTCAAGCCTTCGACTTTGTCAATATCAACATTCTTTTGAATAAATTATCAGACTTGGCATCTCTACAGAAATTTATACAAATATTGGATAATCTTCTTTATAATAGGCAGACATATATCTCTTTGAATGGGTCATACACAAGTAGTTTCAACTCTAACATATCTATTCCACAAGGATCCCCTCTCAGTGCCCTAATTATTTATTACCTATATAAACCCTCTTTTGATGGATATTAATGATAGGATTCCAGGAGTATTTGTTCCATGTCTTAAAAGATCTATCAGTTCAATAGCATACATGGACAATGTTCTAGTTATCCTCCCTTCAAAAAAATACTTAACAAAACTATATCAAATAGTGGATAATTTTACTAATACACTCCAGTTAAAGATTAATCTGAGCAAGTCATCTACATGGACAATTTGTTCAGGTAAGAAAATCTCATCTGATTACATAGCTGATCCACAAAGATTCCTTGGGTTTTCAATTCACAAATCACAATCTGCTATGTTTAAGGAAATTCAGCAGTCAATTATCCAATCTACCAGTCAGCTTATTAAAACCCTGTCCAATGTATATTTCTCCCTTCAAGCAAAGATTGCCTTGCTTAATATGAAAGTAATGTCCAAAATTTCATATTATCTGCCGATAATTTCAGTCACTAAATCCTTTGTAAAAAAGATCAATTCATTATGTGCGAAGCTATTCTGGAAAGGCCGTGTGGTTTCCATCAGCATTGCCAACATGCAACAGCACTGCAAGTCAAATGACATGTCATTTCACTCCATTCCTGCAATGTATTTCCAGAAATCCTATACACTTATTTACAATTTAATTCGGAAATATGGCTATATGCAGATTGCTGACATTGTTCAACCTACAGATCGGCCTCCACCTGCTGATAGTTGCTGGCTTGACATCTTGTTTCATGACATTCACAAATTTAACAATATCTCAGAAAATACCTTTCATGCTAAAGTTTCAGTTTGGCAAGCATATCAACCAATCAACCCTCAGGTTACCATTATTAGGCCAAAACTTGGCTTATCCAATCACAAACTTGTAGTCCTTTTTAAATTTTGGGCATTGGAGCCAAAGTTTTTGGACTACCTAGTTAAAGTCAATCTTCAGGCTATGTCTACAAACTGGTTCCTGAGCTCTAGGAGACAAATCAGTGAGATTGATTCATTATGCTCTAACTGCTGCAGACAAGATGAAACGTATGACCACATCATCTACTCCTGCACCAGACTTGGGGGAATATTAAAATGTTTATCTATCAGAACTCTAAAGTGGACTTCTACAAGATTATCTCTATTAAGGACTGCCTGCATTCTGGTGACATCCCAACCATCAGACTGTCGATTTTCTTGACATTCTCTGTATGGTTGGCCAGATGTAAGAAACAATTTACACGGCCTTTTTCAGATATTGATTCTTATTTTTTACAAACTTTTAAAAAACTTAAAGACAGAGACAGAATCTTATCTACAAAATTTTTATATGAGGAAACATGGAAACTTTTTCAGCTTTCTAGGTAAAGCCCTTGATGATCAAAATATCATATATTAATTTATTAAGTTTTGTCATTTTTTACCATGATGTTATCAGGTAATTATTATTTATGCCTATAGTATACCATTTGTAAACATATATTATTTGTTTTAATAAAGTTATTTTAGAAATAAAATCAAAGAAAAATTCCCCTGATAACCAAAATTTCAGCTATTTATACATAATATGATCTTTTGTTTCCCTTACATTTTTGTTTAGAAGTTAAATCTAATTAAATTCTTGCAGCCATTGTCTCAAACTCAATATACTTAGTTATATCTTCAATTAACCCACATTTCCATATATGGTAATGAAAATCCCATCAATTAGTCAAGTGAAATTTTTCTTAAATAATCTTTTGTTTCTTTGAAATTTTGTACATTTTTTTAAAAATGAAACAATGACCCTCTTAAATCACCAGATTTAATGATTACTTTGTGACTTGCAGATATCTATTTTGTCTTATAAATTATTAGTAAAATTATTTAAAATATACAAAATATAAATTATACAAAATTGATAAACTATACAAATATTATAAATTATACAAATATTATAAATTGATTTGTCTATACATATATTCAGACACGAATTAAATTGGCAAAAAAAACAACAAATAGTTTGATAATTGATCAAAATAAATGTCTATTTAATTTCCCATAACTATTTAAATTTTAGTAGAGATTCTCCCCTCCCCCCACCAGATTCACATACATATAAATGCCCTCATTTATTGCTAGAGGCTGTTGCTAACCACATGGACAAGTTGTATAAAACCCATACCAATAGTTATATAATTGGCACTAGGTAAAGCACAAATATGTACAGCAATATTTACAGTTTCAATATGTATATGTCTAATCATTTATTTATCTGGTTTTCTAATCTATTTATCTACCCATTCATTTATTTGTCTAGTTATTCATCTATCCCTTATCTATCTATTTATCTGTATACCTATACCTATCTATCTACAAGTATATTTGCATCTCTGTTTATTTATATCTATTTCATTTATTGATCCATTTCTGTATCTGGGTCTCTCATATCTATTTATTTATGCATCCATCCATTTAACTATCTAGCAAGATTGAAATAAACAACTATTAATAACTATATTATAATATTTATTGAACCGATTTTCATCTCCATTGAGATATAATATCTTGAAAAGGTCTCAATGGATATGAAATTTGGTTCGATAAATATAATACTATATACTTATAAATAGTTGTTTATTTCAATCTTGTTTTAACTGATTATTTATTTATATATTTGTGACAACATTATGGACAAATAAATTGTATTGGATATTTGACCATTATAGTAACTTTCTTATCAACTACCTATCCACTATCTATTTATTTATCATTCTATATAACTATCTACCCACATACTTATCTATTTATCTATCTATCCATCTACATATATAATTATCTATAAGTTTTATCTATCTATCTATTCATCAGGTTTTCTATTTATCTGTCTATCCATTGATCCAATCATCTGTCTATCCATTTACCTGATTTTCTTTCTACCTACCTACCTATTCCTTCCTATCTACATACAAACCATCTACCCAACTTACATCATGTCTGTCTGTCTGCTAATAAAAATATCATAATCCTACCTTTAAAATTTCCTATCTGAAAACAAAATACCAACAATTATATAGTCTTAAAACACAGTTGAAGAGACTAATAAATGCATCAACCAAAAATAATGATACCTTCCAAAAACCTTAATATATCAAAGATAATGACAAAAACCAAAATTTTCTGGAAAACTATCATATTACTTCAAAAATAAGACACAATTTTTTTCCAAATTTTGGACCTGTAAAAGAGGGGTGCATCTTAAATTTGAAACAAAAATTTTTAACATCTTATTTCTGTGAATCTTTATGCTATACATGTATATAGCACTGCAATCATTACATTATAGAATAGTATGTTAAATCAATTTTAATCAATATTTTATGGATAAATTTGATAAACAGCTTTAAATCTCTCTCAAGCCATTACTTTTAATGTTATTATATCAAAGAAACTCTATTGAATAACCTTTAATTTTTTTTTTTACAACTAACAAATCAATATAAAAAGAAGCCAGCTTTCCAATATGCTGATTGGTTGTTTCTTGTTCCCTACACAAAAGAGAACCTGTCAACAATTTTGACAGTCCTGATAGCTTCAATTTTGATTTTTAAAGTAAAAACATAATATTATACCGAACATCATATTCATACAGGATCTCATGCAATATCCAAATTACTGCTTACTTATCTCAAACACTTTACAATTCCAATAAATGGTAATTTAATTAATCATTTGTCCAAACAAATCCACATAATTCCAGAACTTTATATTTTCTCTATGGTTCCCTTTCTTAAAAAAATATTATTCCTTACCCCTTGGACTATCTTAGATCCACATAATTCCAGAACTTTATCATAACTCTACGATCCCCTTCCTTAAAAAAAATATTATATCCTTTCTCTATGGTTCCCTTTCTTAAAAAAAAATATTATTCCTTACCCCTTGGACAATCTTAGATCCACATAATTCCAGAACTTTATCATAATTCTACAATCCCATTCCTTAAAAAAAATATTATATCCTTTCTCTATGGTTCCCTTTCTTAAAAAAAAAATATTATTCCTTACCCCTTGGACAATCTTAGATCCACATAATTCCAGAACTTTATCGTAACTCTACGATCCCCTTCCTTAAAAAAAAATATTTCTTCCTCCTTGGACAATCTCAGACCCATATTCATCACTCCACTTCTTATTAAAATAGTTGAATCTCTTATTAAAAATAAAATCCTCTCCCTTTATTATCAAAAGTTCAGTTTGCAAAAAAAAAAGATTCAGCTACTTAGTTCACTTAGTTCTCTCGTCCTTCACAACTTATATCAATCCCCTTCATTTGGAAATAAAAAGTAAAACATATTCTTATAATTAACCAAACCATTAATCACATCTCCTATATAGATGATTTAGTAATTTTTCTTCCATAAAAAAAAAAAAACACCTTCCTTTACTTGACAATGTACTTAATAATTATACTAACATTTTTTTCAATCCACTTTAATAAAATAAATCTTCAACTTGGAGTATTCTTATAGGTAAAACCATTCCTTCTAATTTTTCCTATACTCCTCATAAATTTTTTAGATTTCCCATTGCACCTCTCATATAATGCTATGAAAACTGTTATTCAAAATCAATTTGCTGTTTCAATAAAAAGCTCTATCAATATCATTATCCAAGACATACCTTTCAATATATGCTAAGGCATCACTAGTCAACATTTTAATATTTCCTAAAGTCAATTATTTCTTACCCATTATTAAATTTACTTCTTCATTAAAATATATATATACTCCCTTATCATCAAACTAATCTGGAATAAAAAGGCTCTAAACATAAGAAATATGCAAAAACATATTACATTTATTAGTTTCTCATTACATGGCATTTCTGTATTTTATTTTCCAAGAGCCATTAATGAAATGACTAAACTAATTAGTTTCTTCCCAAGTTTTAATAGTGTACTTCCTGTTAACCTTACTGACGTTCTCCACCCATTAGCAATAATTTTATCAAAACCTTAAAAATTCTCATAAGTAAACACACTACTCTCTCTTTCTAAATAAAATTAACTATTGGCAAATATATGAAATTAAAAATAATAACATACACATATCAAATAATAGTCAATCTTTCATGTTATGTCATAACAAATACATTATAAAAAAGTTCAGATATTGGCACTTGAAATTCAAATATATGGACTTCTTAATTAAAATAAATGGCAAAGCCCTTCCCACTAATTATTTTATCTTCTACAAGTAACACTTCACAAATATAGATCCAATATGTGCCCTCTGTCATAGAAATTAAATCTTTGGGATACCTTCTCATGAATTATTCCTCACTTCTTCCTTGTCATACTCTTATCACTATCATGGCTCATTTAAACTTACTAACAATTAACAACCTCATAAAAAAATATACAAAGTAGTCTTTTTTACAATATAAGAATGACTACATTCATTCTTTTCACACTCTGATTCACAAGATACTATCTCAGCTTTAATCCCACATTTCACAATAGTAAATCACTCTTTCTAAAAAAATTAAATAACATAATGATCAGAGATCAAACCCATTCATCAACTTATATTTTTGCAGCTGCATTGAATCGGATCACATTAACAACAACCCCGGTGGCTTAGCTATTGAATATAATAATTAATATGCATTAGATATATATTGATTATTGCTCAATTATATGAACATCTATCTTATTGCTTTTCTACTTGAAATCTCTTATGATTTGATAAGACTTGTAAATAATATCCAATGTATATAGAAAACTTAATAAAGTTAATTTAAAACGAAAAATGCTAGTACTAAGAAATCTGTTCTTAAAATATTAATATTATAATCTCAAATAATGTATCTAATAAATTCTAATTATGAATAGCTGTGAGAATAAGTTAGGCTAAGGTTCAAATTTAATTAAGAATAATACTGTAGGATTGGATTGTGTTTCTTTTTCAGATAAATGTTGACCATATTCTCTTGGTGAGATTCAAACTTTTCTATTTCCGCAAAGAATTCCTTTTGTGAAATTAAAGCAATGTCATTAGTATAGATTAATTTTCTATAATCAATACATATTTTTAATATTGGCACACTATCTTAATTCAAAAGAAAAAAAAATAATTAGTTTTATTTCTTCCTTTCATTTTATAAAATCCAAATATTAAAGATAAATTGAAATGCTACTTTTAATATCTATTGTGTATATATATAAAATACAAAACCATAAAACAATACAATACTAGATAAAAATCCAAATTTTACCAATATCCTATATGACCATGCTTTCATCTACTAAACAAATAGACCTTCTCAAGTGAAAATCAAAATAAAGAAACAACATATATATATACAAAACTTCCCATAATTCTTTTCAAAAACCAACTTCCCTTTATATCGAAAGATGTCTCCATAAAATGCTGAGGCTATCAATCTTATGAAGACATCTTTTGATATAAAGGGAAGTTGTTTTTTTGAAATGAATTACGGGAAGTTTTGTTTGTCTTGCATATATATATATATATTGTTTCTTTATTTTGATTTTCACTTGAGAAGTTCTATTTGTTTAGTAGATGAAACCATGGTCGTGTAAGAATTTTGGTAAAATTTGTATTTTTAACTAATGTATTATTTTATGGTTTTGTATTTTATTTATTACTAGTATAGCGTTAGGTAGTTTTGAATATATATATACACATACATGCATAATAGGTTCTGTATATTGAAAATGTATTTTTATTTTAATACAGTATCTACACTATAAAAAGTTGTCAAGTATAAAAACATTAATTAATTATTGTAGCCAACTCATTCATGTTATAGAGAAATATATATATATTAGCTTATTTAGTTCTCTGCCTCATTACTTTATTGAAACTATAATTTGTAAAATTAAGTAATTAAAATGTAACTTTTTTTCCTGTGGCAATAATCAACTAAATGTTTTTTTTTTTTTTTTTTAATAATAATAATTTTTCAGTTGTTACAGCTTAAAAACAATTAATAATAAATAAATAGATAATTTAGAAAACACAAAATAGATGTATGGTAATAATTTCAAATATATATTAGTTTATGTGTATTATCTGAACTACTTTTTAAAAAATTTTAAATTATTAAATGCTAAATACCACAATTGCAGTCTCAAGTTTATCATGTTCTTTTAATGCAAGGAATTCTTTTACATCTACTTTTAGATTCACGGAAAAGAATCATATATTCTCTGCTTCACAAAATAATAAACATTCATAACCAAAACTTAAGTTCTACATTTGAATAGAAGAATTAAAAATGATTAGTGAATGCAAAATAAAAAATATTTAGGTTGTTCTTGTGATATTCTAAATAACGTATGATTTAAAAAACAATATTATAATCCTCACAAATCAATAGACAGTAATTGTACATAATTAAAACATTGAAATGTCATCTGGAATTAAACAGAAAAATCCAGCCTTGTGTATTCTTTAATATGGAAAGATCATTTTTCTGCATAAAATATTTTTAAAATGTGGTTATGATATATTAGCTTCAAAACAATCAAAATTTTTGATAAAATACAGTCATAATGTTATGTTATTCGATGCCCCAATTTAATTCATGAAATGTTTGAAAACTTCAAACAATTCTCAGAAATTAATTGACAATGGAAGATGAGAAAAGTCACTAGTCTATCAAATAGCTTGATCTGAAATTGATCAGACAGGCCCATACTATTGACAGTTCAATGATTGTCAAGCCCCTCAGCATTAGGAGTTACTTGTATCCACAATCTAATTTCCCATTCCAATATAAAATAGCTGGCTTCAAAGGTATTTTATTTAAAAACTCTAGACTCAGTAAATTTATATCTGACACTAAAAATAACTTGGAATCTTATAAGAATTTGATTAAAATGGGTTACTCCACCATTATGCTGGATAAACAAATACAGAAATTCAACAATAGATGTAAATATAATAGATCCCCTCATCCCAATTCTTGGATTAATATGCCATATATAAATATAAATATCAGCTTTAGATGTCCTCTATCCCTCAATAGACTTATTAACAACTCTAAAGATAAGTTCAATAATGATGACAAGATATAGCTAATGTACACCTTAGACTGCCAATCTTGCAATGGTGAACATTATGGTAAAACATGTGCTAATTTGAAATCTAGAATATTTCAGCATGTCTACCTATATTATAGAGCCAAATCTAACACTTTATATAGGTCAGTATTCATCGATCTTGAAAGGTTGCTAGCCCCTCTTTTAAACCTGCTGTCACGAAGGCCATTTGCCTCTAAAGCAATCACAAGAAATGGAAAGTTAAGGAAGCCTGGCATATAATCAGCTCTGTCAATGTGATAAACATTGGAGCCAATAACCTTTCCCTTAACAAACACTGGTCATCCAATCTGTCAACATAGGCAAAGCTTCATCACTTTGTGCTTACAATTATCACTTATACAACCATGCCAATTCATTAAAATTTATTTACACCTAGTTTAATTATCTTTATATGCTGGCAGAAATGCTGGTATATTTTGCTAACTCTCTCTCAGTCGTGCTTTGACAAAGGTACTCTCTATCGAGAACCTGGTTTAGCAAATTAATAAATTTATTTTTTGCTTATTTTGCCTTACAGTAATTATTATTTAAAAATTTATATATTAAGATTTATATAAATAAATAAAATAGAAAAAACTACATTATAGGATATTGTTGTTATTTATTATTTCAAAAGTATTTCAATTACTTTATTGAATATGTTGCTTTTAGTCACAAATTAATGGTTACTGAACACTCAGTACCATAAGAAATGATTTAGAAACTGATTTTGTCAATTTGGTTAAGATAATTGGCTTACTTATAATGGTTTATCATTGTTATTGTCTGCCACAAATTGCATTATTATAAATTGTGGAGGGAAAAAAAACTATTTAAAATGAGAAATTGTTATTAATGAGAATGTGTAGTAGCTTTACCTTTCTTTTCAATTTTTATGGAAATCATCTTTGAAATAACGTATATGTAAATTCATGAAGCAGATATTAAGATTAGATATTGTCTTGAGGGTGAAACTTTTCATTTGAAATTTGGTTTTTAGATTTATAATATGCTGAAGATTATAATATTCTTGCTATTTCAAATATTGTTTTAAAACATTATTGTAAAGATTCTGGTTTAGTGATTAATGTTCAAAAAATTCAGATGCTTTATAAGATAATGCTGGAAAAAAATATTCAGTAAATTTTAGTCTTAGTGTTTACTTGAACCACTCTAAATATCTTGGTAGCTTTCTGAATAAAAATGCAGATTTATGTATTGTGATATAATACAGACTCCAATGTAATGTTTAATTTAATATACAAAAAGATGGAGAAGTTTATTGTAATAATATAACTTTCAAAAAATTAGCTGCATAGAGAACAGTTATTTTGGAAAGTTTATTTTAAACCATGGGTTTCCATAACAAAAAGCACTAGAAAATTGTGATTAAAGAATTCTTTGTACTATTCCAAATATATGATTGGAAAATTATGTCAGATTGCTACAATATTCAATTTTTAAAATAAAGTGATATTGAATCTACAAATGTAAAGGCACATCTTCAAATTTGATAAAAATATTTTTAATATTATTTGGATGGCCATAGCACATTTATAGTACTATATTAAATAAGTTATTGAGGATGCAGAAAAAGAAACTGTATTTTACCAATATCTTTGAAGAAAGATAATAGAACAAACAGTAACAGAATTCCTAAAATTATTTTATAGTAAACTTGAGCAATATCAGTCACTTTTTATATGGAATTTATTAGCTAAAACACAATGTAGAGATAGTATCTTTTAGTAAGAAATTTTTTTTTTGATGACAACAGATTATAAAAAAGCAATTCAAAATGTCAGTGACTAAGCAAGGATGTGATACGAAGAAATATATTTCTGGTTCATGAACTGGTTTGAATAGCCATCACAAAATCTAATCTTTTAATTGTCTTCTAATTCAAGTCTTTGGCTTTATTATTTATTTATTTATTGGACTTAGAAAGAGCATACTAGTATATGAATGGCTGCTAATGACGAAAAATAATAGCAATTAATAAGATAATAATGATTGAGAAATTTATTATTTATATATATAAAATAAATCAATATGTAAGTAGAAAGAATTCTTAACAGTTACAGCGTTTAAAATCATTTATTTACAAAAACAATGATTTGTTTTCAAATTACAGTAAAACAAAAGAAAGAATTCAGTATTTAATTTAGAGCATTAAACATTTTACTTAAATGTTAGCTAGGATAAAAGTTGATTAAATGTGTGATTTAGATTTTTCAAATCGAGATGACAACTTCAGGAAACAGAAACTAAAAGATTTAGTGAAATGTTGGAATTAAAATTGAATTACAAAAACACTAGTCAAAGATAAATGGATCTTTAGATGGAGTGAACTGAGAATTAAAACAGACTTGGACAGTGTGAAACATTTCCAATAAAATAGGAATTCTGATCCATAATAAAGTTGATCAAATTCTTTTTTCATTTCTTTTGATCTTCTATTTTACATTCTTTTATTGATATATTTTATTAAACTATTGTGATAAATATTATGGGATTATTTTGACATACACACATCCATATATATATATTAAAAAATTATTTCCTTTGGCATACTGGTCTGGATGGGGGATGGGGGTGTTGCTAGAGTTCTGTGTTTGTTTAAATTTCCAATATTTTTAATAACATGTGCAAAGTTCATTAAGGCTTACTATTGGCGTTGTAGTAGTAATAATCATAAGGTTGATACATCAGTGAAAACCATAGAGGCATATTGAGCATTAAATAGTTCCACTTAATTAATTCAAGCAGAGTATTTTTTTAAAATTAGATTACTCAGTTGAGAATCAATCCTGGAACATTTAGCTCTCAATCTGCCACTCTATTATTACAATTCTACCACATAAGGTATTAAACATTGAAATAATGGAATAAATTGTGTTAAGAGGGTTCCAAGAAACAAAAAATCCTACTATAAGATTATCTATTGTAGCTAGATATTTATATCTAATTATCTGATTATCTTAATATGACTTCCAGCTAAAGATATAGCATATATATGTATATGGTTTCAGTTAAGCAAATGTATAAAAATAAACCAAATGAAAATTGCAATTAATTTTAATTAATTATGACTGTGTTTCTTATTCTACTATTATTTACTACTTACTTACTAACTTGGTTTATCAAATTTCATTTTCATACTAGAATCTATTAATTATGACTACTGATTTACTATTAAACTGATTTAATGATTTAATTCAATTGTATAATATAAATAAAAATCAATTTACTTTTTTTTTTCTTTCATGTCTCATAGCATCATCGGGAAAGTGAACCCGCTAACCTGGAACAACTGCTTGTAAGGCAGACGTGCTCTTGACCACCGACGATGCTTGACAAATCATTTTACTTTTTAGAAGTAAATGAATATAAATACTATTTATGAAACAGCAATTATTATCTTTAAAATATTCAGCTATATAATATCTTGAAATATTATGCAAAACTCATGGTATAACAATATTTATTTATATATAGGGTATATGAGCACAGGCGTTCACACAACCCACCACTCTCCACACTATCTCATAATACTGATACAATTGAACACATATGTTGAAAATTTTGTTGTTGTTGTTTATTTTACAAAAAAAAAAAAAAATTCAACAAAAATTAAAAAAGAACTAGAAAATTTTGATTGAAGAATTCTTTTTAATATTCCAATCAATATACAGTAATCCCCTAGTTTTAAAAATATTTGGTAAGAACCCTGGCAAAGAAAATGAAATTTGTGGATAGAAGTGAACTCAATTATGTGTTTTAATAATTGTATACAAACTGTAAATACATGTTAAAAACATTAAAACACAGTATATATATATGTATGTATCGATCCATTCTGTGAATTAAATTCAAATGCATTTTTTTTTTCCTATAATGAAATATACTACAATGAAGCTAATAAACTGTAAAACTAATACTTTTTCTTCCTAAATTAAGATTTAAATAATGCAAAATACATATTTAATGTCATATCAAAGTTAAATTATTAATTTAGTTCAGTAGTAGATATGCTTGAATCTTTAGTAACTCAAATATACTGTATTTATTGTTATGTTTATAAAAAAATATTTTGCAGTAATTTTAGCAATAAGCCTAAAACTCAGAATACAAAAATTGTTTAACACTATCCTTAAAAAAAAAAAAATCTAAATAAAAAAACTGTAAAACTGTTAATAAATAAAAATGCTCCAATGAACACTCATTGTTTGACATATGATGTCCATGCACAAACATGTTTCAATGTTTTTATAAAAAGCTGATTAATGGTGTAAAAAAAAAAAATATGGCAGCAATCTACTTTGCTATCTACATTCCATTTTTTCTCCATTCCTTTAAAACATTGTGTCTACATTACCAAATAATTCTGGGATAATTAATCGATAAATTTAAGAATCAACATACTTTACATAGCTAGCATCTAGATTAGTAAAAAGTTTTAAAAAAATACAACAGAAAACTAAAAGATAAAAATAAAATAAAATTTTACCACCACTGTGCATTACAACAATCCTTTTTTTTCTTTAACTTGTTAGAAATCAATTTAAAATATTGTTAAAATGTTTTTATTTCAAAAACAATAAAAAAAAACATTAGATATGGAGGTATTCATTTAAATTGTTTTAATACTTTATTTAATTTTTAATTTTTTTAAAAAAAAACTTCTTTCTTTTTCATTTAAAAAAATGTAAGGAGGGGCTTAAAGTGATTTTGCATTGACCATGCATGTTGCCAATAAATTGTTCAGTTCAAAATGAAAACAACTTATGCCTTTTATTTTTGTTTTTTTTTGTGAAGTCAAAAAGTAAACAAAAATGAGATAGGTGGTAGGAATCTAAATCGATAAGAAAGAAGTATCATTTTTTAATCTTTTTTTTTTTTTTTTGTTAACTTGTTGTTTCAAAGCAACCAGTTCATTTATATTTGGATTGTTGGTTTGATTTGTATTTTGTATTGAATTGTAGCTGATAATTATTGTTTTTATTAAAGTCCACAACACTTCTACAATTCATTATCTTGCTTGCCCTCTATCTCCCTTCCCTTTTTAAAAAACAAAGAAGAAAGAAGAAATTTAAAAATTTTAAAGACAAATAACAAGAATAAAAATTTCCAAAACAAATCAATACGAAAAGAAGTTATTTAAAGTTCTACATCAAATTAATTTTTTAAAATCAATATTAGATAGTATTATAGTGAAAAAGCCAAACAAACTTTGAAAACTTAAAACTGACCTCATTTCTCCCCTTCTTTACTACTCTATCCACTCTCCCAATGTCTCAAAAGCAAAAAAAAAAAAAAAATTAATAAGACACATAATATAAAAAGTTTTCCAAAATAAAAAAAAAAAGACTTGTCCATGAAATAATGGGTTTTAGATTACATTTTGAATTTATAAATTATATAGTATTATTATAAATCACTTTTTCAAATCCAAATAATTTTCAGTTGATCAGTTAGTCATCTGGGTATTATTTCATGATGATACAGCAGTATTTAAAAAAACAAAAAACAAAGAGAAAATGGAATGTAGATAGCTAACTAGATTGGCACCAAAAATGTACTCTTAAGAAGGTGAAAATAAAATAATCTTAAATTTGTTTTTCCTTTAAAAAAATCAATTATAATTTTCACTATGAAACAGAAATGGTAAATGTAATAATTAAACAATTTCTAAACAAAAAAACTGTAATACTGTCAATTAATAACAATGCATGTGCAAGTTGTTTCAGGACTTTTCTAAAAAGATAAGTTAAAAATCTGATTAATGCCATGGAGGAGAAACTTCCAAGAAAGAAAGTGAAAATAAGTTGATTTTTTTATTATTATAATTGATTTTTTTTGTTTTAATGTTTTCACAACTAGTTCCTACAAGCTTTTATATTCAACAATTCATTTTTAAATTTAAATCTTTATTCTATATTGTATATCAGTCGATTTTATGTTATTGATTAGAAATATAAGATTATAAATAAAAACCACTCTGAAAAGTAATATTTCAATCTTTACAAATATAAAATAAAAATTATAAACTGAAATGCATAATTAAAATAATAGCTTTTTTTCTATTGCTGATAAAAATATTTAATAAACTAATTATTAGTTACCTGAATTCAATTTCTAAAGTCTGAAAAAATTATCATTGTCATCATAAAGCAACAAAATTTTGTTCTCAAATTTAAAATTATACTTATATACTACATTGTTAATGAAAGTCTCCTTTTTTCAATCAATCATAATTTTCTTTATCAATGCTAATACATTTTTCTCAACTTGCTTTTTTAAAAATACACACTTTCAAATAAAATGTGACAACATAGCTACATTAAAATAAATATTTTATGAATATTTTGCAAAAATAATCACACATATAATTATACTATGGAAAATAAATATCTTCCTTTCAAAATTAAACAAAAAATGAAGATGTCAAGAGCTCTCATATTTGATAACAAAGAATCAATCAATCAGTGCCATTGTTGGCTCATTTGTATTAGATTACCGCCATATAATACTGATATCTTCAGATTTTTTTAAATATATCAATAATAATTTTAATTCTAGTTACTGCCATTAAATGAATGCAAAATTGGTATACAAATGCTACAAATGGTCATGAAAGATGATGCTAAATCAAAAGTAACTATAGCACAAACAGAATGTAGTATAAAAAACATAAGTAAAACAATATGGCTGAACTTTTTAGTAAATGCCATGCTTATTTCAAGTAAAATTGTTTAAAATAAATTATTGGTAAGATCAAATGTATTTTTTATAAAAAAAAAAATACTATTACAAAGTTCAATAATCTCCCAACCTGGAAAAGGTAAGAATAAATATTTTTTCCATACTCATTTTCAAAATAGTTATCAAGAATGTCTACTCCAATGGACAAAATATTAAGTTTAATGACCACTATGCAAAAAAAATAACATTAGAAAGCCTGAAGCAATGTATGCCAACATTACCAAATCAAATATAATAAACAAAAAACAAATTATAGAAAAAAAAATCAATCACGCAACCTTAACTTATGTAATAAACCTCAAAAGTTAAATCCAGAACCAAAAGTGGAATTAGACATGGATATCCCACTGAAAAATTAGACTCAGGAGAAATTGGAAATGATTACAGACAAATTTAATTCTACATTCCTGAGGGAGGTTTATTTCTCTTTTAAACAGTTCTTTACAGACACTACAGTTGTTTTAACAGTCACAGACATACTATTCTTTATATACATTTCCACACAATCTTTTATATGAAACATTAATGCAAAAAAAATTGAGAGATAGTGTGTTAAAGATAAAAAAACATCCAAATCCTAGATATTTAATCATAAAATTCCACACTAGACAGCACAGAGACATCTTTAAAAAACAGTGAAAGCACTTAGTAAATACCCATTAATATTAATACACTCAAATAGAAACAACTGTATCACAAGAATAATAAAAAATACATGTATAAATTATACACTAGATGATTTTGAGAGTTATTAGCCTATTTGGAACAGCAATAAAATTTCAAGTGCTTTACCATCACAATACACCCATCCCACTACATAGTAATAACTTTGTTTTTAAAATAAAACTTCATAAAAGAATTAATGCACAAGACATTCCCAATCAAATAGCAGTTCAAAAGATAATATTACTGCTATTGCTTAAAGGCCCGAAACCTCAATGTTTCCAATGCAAACAAAGAGGACTTTATTACAAATAATTATCCAAACACAGTTTGTCCCTCCTGCAATATGTTCAATATGCCTTCTCATCAATGTGAAAGAAATTCAACCTCATCAGTAAGTGCAACAGAAATGCCTACTTAAACAATAAAACAATTAGATAATGCATATACAGGTGAATACAATCAATTAAACATAGTACTTTCTATCAAAATGCACATCCCAAAACAAGAGATACAAATTTCAACACTCCAACAAAAGAGAGAGACATGGATAAGGACATATATAAAGCAGAACAACATATTCTTAATAAAAGGGCGCCAAACATAGGAGTCAAGACAACAGATGTAAAACTCAATAATCAAGCACAAAATGAAAATCCAGAGTCCTATGAAAAAAAGAGGAAGACTAAAAACAGAACAGATAGGTGATATAAATGAAGAGTCAATCATAATACAAGACAGGAAAAGAAAAGTTGGGAATACATCCAACAACAGTAGATAATTCATTCATGCAGCATGATACAAATCAGGAAAAACCATCAATAGATCTTTTCATAAATAAAATTCCAACTAATTCAAATCTAAGGCTAAACAATCAAATTTGAAAAAAGAAAAGATGATAGATGCATCAAATGGAATGTCAGACTTGGTTTTGACCTTAATTATTTTTTTCCATCAGTAATGGTTGATTAGACACACATGCCACTTGATGGTATTGTTGCCACACAAAAACTATAAGAGATTAACGTTCCCAGGCCGTACATTTTTGGGATTTTCTTTCTTTTTTTTTCTGTTGTCGGTAAATGAGAGGATGGAACGTTTGAGTTTACCTGCACCATGTTATTTGTCACATTGAGTTTATCAAAAATACATTATTTGATGGGTTTCCTACTTCAAACTTTGTTCAGACATACCCTTTGACAAGGTTTTGCACCTTAAAACTTGATTACCAGGGTGTAAACCTTATCATGTGATTTTAATAAAAATAAAAAAAAAACTTTCTTTATTATTAACAATTTTTATATAATTGAAAGACACGCACCCTCACACAACACCGTAAATAAATGTGAAGTGTGCGAATTTGCATAAATAATTTAGTGTGATAAGACAACACAGCCTGCAATGTGTAGTACAACAAAATTGTTGTATACATGAAAATACAGTGTTGGCCACATACTAAATGGTGTTTTTATGTGTTTTAGCATATAAATCATGCCATCAAGTGGTATGTGGGTCTAATACCAGAACCCTGGTAATGGTTGATTAGACACATACACCGCTTAATGGCATTGATGCTACACAAAAACTATAAAAGATGAAAGTTCCCAGGCTGTATTTATTTTTTTGGATTTTCTCTTATATAAGAAAATCAAGCACAGATTTTGTACTTTTTAAATATTTTTTTTATTAACTTCAAAAAATTTACAAAAATAAAAATCAAACACAGAATTTGCCATTTTTGAAGGTCTTATTTTATTAACATCAACAAATTTTCAACTTATTATGGTTGTTTTTTTTGGTTTCTTTTTTTTAAAAAAACAAAATCAATTATTATCAAACCTAGTCCATTTTTTTATTAGTATCAAAAAAAAAATTCAACTTATTACAGTTGTTTTTTTTTTTTTTGGTTTCTTTTTTTTTTTAAAAAAAAATACAACCAATAAATGTAAAACTTAGTATGCTTTTGTTTTTGGTTTCACAACTTTTTACATTTTTTTTTTTTTGGTTCCACTTTTTTCTTCTAAAAACAGCAACAAATTTAAAACTTATTAGGATATTTTTTTTGGTTCCACTTTTTTTTTAAAAAAAAATAACATCAAAAAATTTAATCTTATTACACTTTCTTTTTTTTTTTTTTTTGCTATAAAGATCAACAAATTAAAAAACAGGCTGTTTGTGGCTCCAGTAATATATCAGTCATATAATTTGAACAAACAGTATTCTGGACCCGTCAAACCAAGTTAGCTTCTGTTGTTGATAAATGAGAAAATGGAACAATGTTTGGGTTTTCCTGTGGCATGTTGTTTGTCTCATTGAGTTTATTGAGAATACTTTATTTGATGCATTACCTACTTCAAACTATGTTCAAACATACCCTTTGACAAGGTTTTGCACCTTAAAACTTGACTACAGAAGTGTGTAAACCCTACGATAATTATTGGTTAGTCAAATCATGTGATTTCAATAAAAAAAACTTTCTTTATAATTAACAATTTTTATATAATTGAAAGACACACACCCTCACACGACACCGTAAATGTGAAGTGTGCGAATTTGCATAAATAATTTGGTGTGATGTGACAATGTGGCCTGCAATGTGTAGTGCAACAGAACTGTTGTGTACATGTAACACACGGCTGCAAAAATATGGGGTCAATCACATACTAAATGATGTTTTTGTGTTTTAGCACATAAATCACGCCATAAAATATAGTCGGCAGTGTAAACGGTGTTTTTATGTGTTTTAGCATATAAGTCATACCATCAAGCAGCGTGTGTGTCTAATCAACCAGAACCAAAGCTTTATAGGGTAGTCCGCTAAAATCATAGAGTATATATATATATATTTAATGAAACTTAAAATTGGCTTCTTCAATATTAGAGAGTTGAATTCAAAAGCTAACATCTTTCAATTATCAAGATGGATAAATATTCAAAAGCGAACACCTTTCAATTATCAAAGTGGATAAATATTGTGAAATCTCAAATGCTGACATGCCAAGAAACCAAAATATATTCTGGCTCACAGGTTCATCCATCACCATATCTAGATAGACATAGATACAGTTCAGTACAGCATGAGGATATCATTTTTTTGATAGTATCACTACAGCATACAGCAATCACAATAAACATAATCTATATTTATATTCCACCAGGTCCAATTGTAATAAAACAGATAAATTATTAAAGTTTGCTTCCTGTCCACACACAACAATACTCCTGGGGGACTTTAACACGTCTTACCATGAAGTTGTTTCTAAATGGATTCACAGATTTTTCTTCCAACTAATGTGTGGAGATTATCTGCCACCAAATTCAATATCTTTTAATAATGGAAGATTTACATCTATAATCAGTCAAATACTTTATTCAGCTGTTCATCAGCATGGAAACATTTCACTCTGTCTTCACTATTGTCTGATGACTTTGCAGTTACATTTGATTTAGACTTAGATCTAAGTAAAATTTCCAGTGCAGCAATCAATATAACAGTAAGAGTCCTTCTTCCATCAAGAACCCCATAATTTATATTCTTGAAAAAATATATCCAGATGTTTAAATTGCAACAAGGAGCTTAAGATCCAGTGCAATCATAGTTGGCATTTTAAAATATTTTATCTCACACAATAAATTATATTACTAGGCCCACCCCACCACCAAGAAGATTATTGTTACTCTCAAACAAACTCTATAAAAGGATTACACAATGCACTTCACCAAAAGACAATTACACATAAATAAAATCATTACCCAAAATGTACAAAGCAACATTGAAAATATTTAAAGAAAAAAAATATTACCAGCTAACTCACACATGGACAAAACAGTACATAAGATGAGCATTTCACTGCCTACCAAAAACACAAGTCCTTCAGCTGTAATATTTGGTGGGTCAACCATAACTGGAGATAATTTGCTGCAAACAATAACCAATCATTACAACAAGAGTTAAGAGACCAACTTATATACGTCTTCTCCCATTTTTTGGGAGATGCTGATACCAAGATCTATTTAGACCAAATAATTTCACTCCAAAAATTGCCACAATGCAAGATTCATCCCATTTAGGAATACATAGTATCCCAAGATCTTGTTTTTGCACATCTCATCTAACTTACATCACCCTACTGGCAGAGATGTGAAACTTTCTTTTGAAAAGAACCTATGTAATCCAAGAATTATATCCAATGTCATTCATGCCTTTCCTTAAAACTCAAAAAATACCATCCTCTAAGTAATTTAAGAACAATATCCATGTGTTCATTGGGAATAAAATTCTAGAATCTGCAATAAAAGATAACATAGAGCACTAACATTTACCTCATCCCACACATACCAAGGTTACAAGAAAGAAAATCAGTGGCACAAGCTGCATTTCTATTCCAAAAATTACTTGAAACAATGTGAAACATGAAAAAAAAAACCAATCCCATAGTGGTGTAATTAGATATCTCTGCTGCATTTGATACACTACTAACAAATATATTATTACAAACATTAGCAGAACCAGAAACACCAAAATCCATCATCTCTCTGCCTAGTTGCAATTTCCTTATGAGTCAAGAAATACAAATCACACTCAATGACAAAACATTTTTCATTCTGCATCAGTTCATCCCACAATGCTCTTCATTCAATGAACTTCTGTTTACAACATACATAAATCCTTTATTTTTACTAATAGAAGAAAATATTCAGGAAATATTCTTACCAGCTATAAATTCGGAAGTATCCAACATTACATATATGGATGTAAACATAGTTTTCCTTACATAAAAAAACAAAAAACAAATCCTACTTCAGTTTATTTCACAAAGCTCTTCATTCAATGAACTTCTATTTACAATATACATAAATCCTTTATTATTACCAATAGAAGAAAATATTCAGGAAATATTCTTACCAGCTATAAATTCGGAAGTATCCAACATTACATATATGGATGTAAACATAGTTTTCCTTACATAAAAAAACAACAAATCCTACTTCAGTTCATCCCACAATGTTCTTCATTCAATGAACTTCTGTTTACAACATACATAAAACTTTTATTATTACCAATAGAAGAAAATATTCAGGAAATATTCTTACCAGCTATAAATATTGAAGTATCCAACATTACATATATGGATGTAAACATAGTTTTCATTACATAAAAAAAATAACAAATCCTACTTCTATTAAAAATACTAAAAGATTATTTGAATAAATATAATCTCCATTTCAATATGGAAAAATCTTGTGCATGGGTGGCAAAAACAAGGAGGGAACACAATGAAGTATTTTAGGATAAACCCTCTGAATTACTTTGTTTTCCTTTCTATTTGAATCCTTCAGCAATAAGAATAAGCTTATAAAAAAAAATAAAGCAAAAGGCCAACTAGCTGGACTCATCTTTGGAAAACCACATCTATCAATATACTCAGAAACATTCCTTTTCAATCAGTTAGTCATCACAATAATAATATATTACCAATCCATAGTAAAATTCACAAAGTAGTTTATTTCAAATATATACACAATTTTCAGAAAACTTTTGTGAGCAAGGAGAATCATAGCATCTCAATACAATAATTGCAATTCACATCAAATGAAAATGGTCTGAAAATACACTCCTTACAAGTATTCCATATACAGAAAAGTTTAAATCTACTCTCGTCATTTTCAATCATATATTTACCACTCCAGAACTTACTAAAAGTTTCCCAACTGATACACCACCTCTATTAGTAAATATATGATCTAACTTATTACATTCATTCACAGATAATGAGAATATAAAACCAATAATTCAACAATCAAAAATAAAATACTGGGAGACATCTGACTAATCAAACCAAAAACACTCAGCAACTATCAACAACTTTTCTTATATAAACAATAAACAAGTCATAGAAACTTCAAACATTGGTCTTTGTAACCCAAATTCTTTGATTTCTTGCTCAAACTCAACCTTAATGCATTATGCACAGCACATTTCTTAAAATTCACATAGGGAGATAACACTGATAATACATGATCATTATGCCACAGAGAAAAAGAAACTCAGTATCATTTTCTCAATGAATGTAATGGTCTTACAAACTTATGATTAAAAATTGACATTATTTAGAAAAACTGATATAACTATCCCAAATCTTCTCAAAAGTTTTACAAAAAGGTTCTTTCCCAGCATAAGACCCCACACCTTTACACTTTCTGTACTAAGGCACACAATGCACATTTTCATCTGCGATTACAACTCCCAAACACAGAATTAAACAAATCGGAGCAACTAAGAATAAGAAGATTGCTCCACAAGATATTTTTGCTGCCATCTGGGCACACACAAAGCAAAGATACAGCTTGTAGAAAGGCACATTCAAATAATAACACAATACCTGACTGGAAAGACTGTTAGTAATTAAATATATTCATAGGAAATGTTTTTTTAAACAATATATCAAGAAAAATTAGTAATGTACAACGCATTTTAAAGATTCTTCATAATGTGAAGATTCACAACAATGCAATCACGTACTAATCCTGTAACTTTTTTATTGTTTTCTCTAACTATCCTATCCTAAATATATATATATATAACTTGTTACAAATGTAAGATTTAAATAAAGGCCTTTGAAATAAAAACATAACTAATAACGTGACCATTATCATGAGACTGGTTTTAATTTTCACTATGAGGCAGTAAACAGAGAATAATTTCCAAATGAAAAAGTGAAAACTGCAAAAAACATGCTACATCAATTTTCTGTGGATTTTTATTAAGATAAATTGTTTATTTTTTATTTTATGCTATTATAAGTTTTGTTTTAGTTTTCATTAATATTGGGCAGTGCAAATATGAACAATAATTAATTATGCATATATATTTATGGTTCTGAATTATATTTCCTCTTCACATGGTAGTTTTGGGTGAAAACTTTGCTCTAAGCTATTTGGGCTGAATGGGAATACAAATCACACATATTTCAATGTAAGTGATAACGAACGGATATAATGAATACTTTTCTGGAACTAAATTAGTTCACTGTAACAAATGCTGCTGTATTTTTTTTTTTTGTTTTTTTGTTTACTTAATATGTTTTTAATTGTAAATAACTTAAACACCTAGACAAGAAAAGTGTGAAAACAGGTAGAATTCTGTTTGTGAAAATTGTTGACAATTTAAAAATTTCTAGTAAAAAATGTTTATTATTAATAAAGGATAATTAAGTTAAAATATCTACTTAAAAAGATTTATTTGATAAAATGTGAAAGTATTTCTGATGTAAATTGTAATGTTTAATTATTATGTGAATAAAAAAGGTTTTCATTTCGTAAACACATGCTTGTTTATGCGTGTTTTTTACATACATCTACATTAATCCGCATTAATTTTACATTAAAAAAGTAAAATTTTCTAAATAGAAAAATGAAAATAAAAATTATTTTACCGCCTCCTTCCTTATACACATATAAAGAAACACACATATTATATATATGATAGATAAACTGGTTTATATATATATCATAAATTCAAATAGACAAAATATAACTTTAACTAAATAAATAATTCATGTAAATTGTCCATTAAATGTACAATCTAAATATATATATAGTCCTGGAAATAAGTCGGAGATGATTCTGTGATTTATGATAAATCAGCTACCATTAATCATTACAAAACATAGTCTCCATTCTTTCATTTTTAATAAAAATAAAAATGACTTTAAATAATGGATTTTGTAAGAATAGTGGTGACTGAATTCGTAGAAATATTAAAGATAAAAATAAATGAAAAACTAAAACAAAGAAAAAAATAAATTACTACTACTTGGCTTTTAAACTAAAAATATATAACAAATACATTAAATTTATTCCCGGTATTTTTTCTTATATTCAGTGGAAATTGTGTTGGCGAACTTTCAACAATTAATTACACAATAAATTTTAAAATTTCCATGAAGTTTTAATCAGATCAAATTTTTAAATATTTTTTCCCCTTATTACTTATTAGCAACAGTAATGAATAAAATGTATGTCTAAATTTATAATTAATAACAGATATGTATTGACGCTTATAATGCAGATGGTGATTTTCAATACGAAAAAAAAAATATTACTATTGTCCTTATTAGCAATAATATTATAATTCTGATTAGTTCAGGATTATATATTAGTGAACATGGTAAATGTTTAATATCTTTAAAAAAAATAAGAAGTTTGCTATATGTTGCTGAGAGGGTGAGCTGACATTTGAACATTAATTTGATAGGCTGAACACAAAAATTCCATACAAATTATCAAATTGAAATTTTTAGTTTTCTTCGGAGCAGAGAATAAAACAGTGGACTTAATATACTATTCTTTTAAATAGTACTTTTATCTTTAATTACTTCTGCTATCTATAATTTAGTAAAAAAATTAAGACAATATTTGTTATTTTTAAAAGGGGTTCGTGTAAATCATCTCAACAATGACCCGTTGGTAAAAGTCTGCACGAAACCTGCTGAACGAGCGACCGAATACCCGGTCACGACTACTAGAGGAAGCAAAAACGTTAGGCGGCCCCCTGATTTCTTCAGAACCGTAATTTCTTTTAATGCGACTTTATTTTTGATGACAATGACAAATAAAGTTGCTTTTGTTTGCATTTATTTGCATTACAAATTCTCTAAATTGCTAATGTTGCAAACTGTTAAGTTAGTTGTATTTGTCCGAAACATTCTGTTGTGCAAATATTTACTACTGAAGTATGAAAGCCGAATTTATTTATATATATATTTAAAGAAGTTACATTATATTGCAAAATCAACAGACACACAAGTCAGTAATAAAAAAAGAACAATTAAATGACTCGAATCAATCCCATGTCCATCAAAAGTATAGCACAAATTTAAACAAACATAATCAAAATAAAAATGTATTCTAACTGGAGCATACAAACCGATAGTTAAGATGAAATATATTATCATTAAATTTGTAGAAATGTGTTTATGAATTTAAAATATTAAGGATAGAAGATAGTTTATAAATAGATTAAATTTCATGCGTAGAAGGAGAGAAATGGGGAGATAATATCAAAGAAATTATTCCTCAATATCAAAATAAAGTGGCAAAATGTGAATTATCGAGTAACTATTAACTTATAAAAGAACTAAAACATTGGTAACTTGAATTGGCTAAAATTATTATAAAAATGTTCGTCAGTTATTTAAAATAGATACATATATATATATATTAAATAGATACATGATTTAAAATAAACAGGAGCATTAAAAAACGAATGATCCAAAAATATATTTTACTTTTAAATATTAAAAAAATATAAAAAAACAAAATTATCATTCTTTCTATTAATACTATTTTTCTTACAAACTTTAAATGGTTATATCAATTAATAAAGATCAATGTAAGCTTTTACTTTACAAATATATATATATATCTTTCAAAATACAGCTGAATGATATTATTAGTATATTTTATTTAAATAACTAAAATAAATATATGTTCCTTTTCAAACCATTCAAAAATTTGAAATTCTTTTATTACACAGCAGATTGTATAGAGCATGAAAACTCAATATTTTCATGTTAATTATAATCAGGATGACAACATGTGAGTGTGCATGTTGTGCACAACACAAATCATTATTTCATCATGGGGGCTCCAAGTCATCAAGATAATTAATAAAATTTATATATAAATGAAAATGTTTGCATTTTCAAATCTTGTCATTATTAGAAATACATTCTGAATACAAATATTTTATTTAAATATTAGAGAAATACTTATTTACTTATTAAACTTATTGTGACAATTACCCAAGGCTCAAGGTCAAAATATACTACATATATACTCTAATCATTGCACTAAACCATAACAAGCTAACAACATTTTGTCATGATAATTAACCATTAGTAGCTGTTAAACATTTTAAGACTTATTCACTGTCTATCGAAAATTTTTGCAAGATTTATTTTTAAATATGCATATTTTTATATACATTTCAATGTGAAATTTTAGCTTGAAAAAAAATCAACAGATAGTCAGAAAAACAAAAATGCAGCAAGATAAGAGAGCTTTGTCTTACCTCCACCTTGATGTGTCATCCCTTTGTATTCTGACATCAGTAATTTTTACAACAATGCTTGAAGAAAATAGTTTGAATAATCAAAAATGTGTTTATTTGCAAATTTATTACACTTAAAGATTCTTTTTATACAATAATTATTACAAATCAAGAATATAAATTATTAAAAATTTATTTTAAAAACAGAATGTTATATTATTGGACATTGCAAATTTACTTTGAAAACATTTATAAGCTTAGTTACTGTAATGGGTGCATTCAGTAAAGACATTTCTGAAAATATTGTAATAGTATAAATTTTAAATTTTTAAAGCATAATTCATTAGATTAAAGAGAAATAAATATGTATTCATTCTCATTTTAAAAATGAATGTCATATAATGAAGATTTCATTGATTTCAGAAAAAGAAAATAACTAACAGCAGTTATGGCAAACAAAACTTTTTGTTTTGATTAGGATCTCATTTTTTTTTAATAAATTCAGAAATAAAATGTGAATATTTAGAATTTATGTCAGTTGTAAAATAATACTTTTATAAATGTTTATATTTCCAAATTACTTTATTGTTATAAACATATTCTGACTGTCAATACTTTTTATTTAAATATAAAAATATTTCTTTACTAAGATTTTTGACAAATGCTCGAATCTCAAAATATATTACATATATAGTTTATCATTGCATTAACATTCAGATTCAACACCCATTTGTCTCTATAATTAATATAATTTATATTTAAATGTTTACAGTTCCCAATCAATTTTACTTAAATATTCTAATCTATATAAAAAATTACACATTATGATTAATAATTTATTTAAAAATAAAACTTATTTTAAAAATATTGCCTCATAATTACTGTAGTTTTGCATGTGAATAAATTATCTTTATCAAAGATACTTTACAGAAGCTCATGTAACTTGTTCCCTTTAGAATAATGGCAGAGTGGCTGACTCTGGAATGTGAGATCCTAAAATCAATTCTACTGCTATTTTATGTAAACTATTTTTGTTAATAGTATCTTGTTTCTTTTTGTATTATACCATATTATTTTTTTACATTTACTAAATAGCTTTTCCTATTAATAATAATAATAATAATAATAATAATAATAATAATAATAATAATAATAATAACTTTTTAATGCTATACACCTTTACCCCGCTTAGCGATGGCAATTGGTCCTCCAAAACTCATTGTTAAGCAAGAATATCATATACAAAATATGTAATTATAATGGGGGTCTATGGGAAAAAATTGGTCGGTTCCAGTGACATAAAATATCCACATTGATTTCCAAGCTCAAAGATTTTCTTGATTTTTTCATGACAATGATGACTAAATACGGTATCTAAAAAGAAGTTTTATATCACTAGGGGAAAAAATGCATATTTTCACTTTAAAAAGTACAGAACAGCAAAAAGAAAGAGAAAGTGAAACTAAATTTGAATTTAAAAGTTTTTATATTCTTCCGCAGAAGTTTTTCATCGTAATGCAAAAAAAAAATCCATACTGAAGTGTTTTTTTTTTAATTTGTATTACAGTATATATTACTACTATACATTTATTTTATTACTTATGTGAAATTATTCAAATTAAAAAACAATGTTTAATTATTAATTATTTAATTGAACATAAAGACTTATTACTGTACTCCACAGTAACAAAATGCTTAATGTTTATCATAAAGCAGTCAACTTTAGAAAAAAAAAATCAAGTTATTTTAAAAGTAAAAAAATCTAACTTCTAATTTTCTAACACATACAGCTAGGTTTACTTTTCTTACTGTATATTTTTAGTAATGTAATAATGACACCCCCCCCATTCGAGTAGAAAGATTATTAATTAAATGCAATCTGTTTTTCTTTTTAAACTTTTCTAATTCGACATTTGTGCTTTAAAATGTTGTTTTTCTTTTGATTTGAAACATCTTGTGTGTAAACAACAAGTTTATTAACGAAGTTACAAAATCAATAACTATTTTTACATAATTATCCAGGTGTTCTAAAAATAATATATCGTATTTAAGAAACACACACATGCAGTTTAATATTCATATTGGTGTTTTCCTGAAAGTTTGTGATGATGGTATTTTATTTGTCTTGTACTGTATTTATATATTGGAGTATTTGTATACAGTATTATCAACAAATTAAAAATCCTTCTCCTTTTTCTTTTCAAAAACTTTATTTTCTTATCTCAATACTGAACATATATATATACTGTATACACAGTATTTATATAATACAAAACTCCATTTCAACTGTTTATCTTCATACAGTTATTTTCAAGGATATCTCTCTCACACTGCTATATTTTATTACTCTTTCTTTTACATTATTTAATTACAAATCAATGTTGAAACATTGGAGTTTTGTATTATATAAATATATATACTGTATATGTTCAGTATTGAGATAAGAAAATAAAGTTTTTGAAAAAAAAAAAGAGAAGGATTTTTAATTTGTTGATATTATTGTAGAACATATATACACATTTTAAAAGAAAAGTGGATGAACATTTGCTGTGTTATTTATTATATATGATGTATACAATATTATAGATTCAGTAATTATAGATATTTTAAGGGTTTTATGAATAAAATATTATATGTGTATACAATTACAGCAAAGTCATTACCTGTATACATATTACAATAATATACTTTTGCTTTTGGGTAAAATGAATTTAATATAGCTATCTCCGGCATCATCAGTGACGGAAAAATTCAAGATGGCTACCAATCTTTTTTTTTAATTTTTCCCAATCATTAAAGCGAATAATCGATTGTACATCGAAGTAGTGGGTTCAAATTAATGATGATCACTATTGCGAAATATCGCTAAGTAGACACTCGCTAAGTGGGGTAAAGGTGTATTTGCTTTTTACATGTTTTACTAAACAGCTTTTCCTTAGATGTGGACTGAGGCTTATTCTCTATTTAAAAACTCATTATTGATCCATAATTCACACTATGATCTAAATCTAAAAAAACAAAATGAGTAAGAAATATAATTTTTGAAAAGATATTATCACATGCAAAAATATTTAATTTCTTAACAAATTTAATTCAATTCTTTTGATTGTAACAAAATCACTACATGATTGTATTATTGCTATATATATATATATATATATATATATATGTGACAGATATACTGTCTTTCATATATTTATGCAAAAGATCCCCCCCCCATTCAAAAATGTCTAGTGTGATTCAGTCTAATTGGAAACACAATAAAGTTGTGATTCGTTAAAAATGAAAAATAAAATCATAATTTTGATTTTTAGTATTGATGGATTTAAATAGAATGTTATATCGTCTTATTTTATTTTATTTTTTTTTATCTGTCTCAATAAAAAAAAAAAGAAAGAAATTAATTATCCAATCATTAAAAAGAAAGAAAAAGGATACTTGAGTTAAACTGAGGCAGTATTCAAATTAGACACGTCGTTGAAGAAAGAAGAAATTTTTTTTTCTCTCTATCGTCTTACACAGAGGGCTTTAACAAAACGTGAAAATAAAAATAAAAAGTTTTACTAGAGAAATTATAATGAAACTGGAATAAATTAAGAGCTTCACTCTCTCCATGCTGTGCCATGACTTTCCATTAATAAAATAACCTGCCTTCGTTTGAATAAAATGGACCGTAAAATTGGAAGGTAATTTTTATAAAATACTAAGACATAATAATCAAATATTACAAAGTGAATTTTTCGAACTAATTGCGTAGAATTTGTTCAATAAATATTAAGACATCTTTATTATACTTTTATGTTTGACCAAATTATAGATATTTAACTGCTTCTAAACTCATTGTAATGTAATGAAGTTTATGTGTAAGAATATGCTTCTACATTTGGCTAAAATATAAATGCTTCAATTATCAAATGATAAATACTCTATAAATCATAGATATTTAATTGCTTCTAAACTCATTGTAGTGTAATGAAGTTTATGTATAAGAATATGCTTCTATATTTGGCTAAAATATAAATGCTTCAGTTATCAAATGATAAATACTCTATAAATCATAGATATTTAATTGCTTCTAAACTCATTGTAGTGTAATGAAGTTTATGTGTAAGAATATGCTTCTACATTTGGCTAAAATATAAATGCTTCAATTATCAAGTGATAAATATTCCATAAATCATAGATATTTAACTGCTTCTAAACTTATTATAATGTAGTGAAGTTTATGTGTGAGAATACGCTTCTATATTTGGCTAAAATATAAATGCCTCAATTATCAAATGATAAAATACTCTATAAATCATAAATGTTTAATTACTACCATATCTCTTATCATAAAAAAAAAATTAATGAACTATCATTGAATTAGGATATTCATAATTTTCTTCTCTCAAGTGAATTCAAAATAAACTATTAAGTGAATTTGAAATGAATTATTGTTAAACCAGAATGATCCCAAGCTTTTCCCATAAAAGAATTAATGAACTATCATTGAATTAGGATATTCATAATTTTCTTCTCTCAAGTGAATTCAAGATGAACTATTAAATGAATACGGAATGAATTATTGTTAAACCAGAATAATCCTAAGCTCTTCCCATAAAAGAATTAATGAACTATCATTGAATTAGGATATTCATAATTTTCTTCTCTCAAGTGAATTTAAAATGAACTATTAAATGAATTCGGAATGAATTATTACTAAACCAGAATGTTTACAAGTTTATTCTCATAGAGGAATTAATGAACTATTGTTGAAATTGCAAATTGATTGTTATCTAATAAATTTTTGTTACTCAAAATTAAATTGGTTGTCCATTTATCCCATTCTATTTTGTTTATCTACCACATCATTCACCAATTATAGCATTGATTCATGAGAATCTCATGTTCTCTGAGCTACGTCTGACATAACTTGACCTAGGCCAGTCAGGTTGTAGTGAGATGGAACTCTAATGGTGCTGTTTGGAAAACCAAACATATAAATGTTTAGATGTTCCCAGTCTCTATTGTACTACATCCTCTGATGAGCAGGAAATATTGTTGTAGGTGCCATTAACATCTGCACTAGGAATGTCAATTGATAGTTCCTTCCTACAGCATGCTCATCAGGAAATTGTTACAACTGAGGTAATAAAACGGTTGTATGGCGGTCCGGTTACAATATATATATATATGAGAAGAAAGTTACCATTAACACTAACTAAAATAATCATAGAAATATTTAAACCATTATACAATTACAAATATCCAGTAATACCCTCTGTTTAAAAGTCTATATCACAATAATAGAGAACTTCAAAATGATACCACTTTGAAGTTGTACGCTAAACGATGTTAAATATTGAAATACAAACCAACTTAAACACAGAACATAAAATTTTAAATAAGCAAACAATCTTAAATTTTGCTCTGTGTTTAAGTTGGTTTGTATTTCAATATTTAACATCATTTAGCATACAACTTCAAAGTGGTATCATTTTGAAGTTCACTATTATTGAGATATAGACTTTTAAACAGAGGGTGTTACTGGATATTTGTAATTGTATAATGGTTTATATATATATATATATATATTGGAATAAACCACATTTTACTTTTTTATAGTTATCCAACATAATCTATAAATAAAAAAAATAAAGTGCAATGCATTTTAATAGCTTCTAAAAATTTATTGAATAAACAATCTAAGTATGAAAATTTAACATTTCTTCCCTTAAATAAATCTATCCCTATCTTGAACTGTATAATAAAGTATAATATATATATATAATATGATTTAGTTATTAATAACCATTAAAAAATAAATAATAAAGTAGTTTACCTATTTTATTCTTGAATCAAAACAAGATAATTTTGTTATTAGAAAATGTAAACAAGTTATGTGTGAGATGTTCTGAATTAAATGTAAATAATTAATTTTTTAAATAAACAACTATTTTTAACAAGTTGGTGCTAATGAAATAAAAGAGTTTCATCAACTATATTATTGAATGTTGACCTACTTTGATGGTCTAATATAAAAGTTACATCAATAAAAAAATATAAAAATGGAAATTTTAAATAAAGGAATATGTATAATAAATTATAGTTATTAATAATGGAATAACACACATTACAAATAAATCAATAGCATACATATTTTTATTGAAAGAAAACATGAATAAGTTTATCAATGAGATATCGAATGGTTTTTCAAACATACTGAGTAAAGTTGATCTAAATATTGGTCTAAGAGTTATATCAGTTTTTACAACTATTGTACCTCAGAAAAACAATGGAGACAACCCAAACTCTCTTTTGTCCCCATTATGAAAGATGGAGTTCAGAGGCAAACCATTCCAGAAAATCATACTTTAACTGTAGATAGTATTTTTAATAAGAAGGTAAAAAATTAGAAATAGAATTACTTATATAATATCAGAGCTGACCCAAGAAGGTGAGAGTGGTGGTGTAATATTTTCATTAGTGTATGTGGTGTTAAGGAGATTTTAAATATGATAAATATACTTAGCTATTTAAAATATTATCTTATTTGCAGATATTTCTTATCTCTACTAGCAATTTCACAAGATTGTCCAAAAATTATATGAAAACTTCTGAAAGAAAAAATTCAAAATTTTAAATTTACTAAATAAATAGTTTTATTTTAAAATATTATTTAATTACTGTTTCAAATTTTTTTTTTTTTTAAACTTTATATGTTTTAATCTTGAGGTTTATTTTATTTTATGGAAATAAATAAAACATCTAAAGTATTTGTCAAGCATGTTAAATGAGTAAAGCCATATTTTCCAAGTTTTTCAGCAATGGGGAAAAATGATTTTTAATTTACAAATTTTATTTCATAGCATGGGGGGGGGGCACTAAAATTTATCTTGCACAAAGGCACTTCTTATCCATGAAGCAGCAATGACTACAATGCCAATGCATTTTCATTTAAATAAGGGTAAAGGATAAACGGTCTTCAGTGGTCCACTGCAAAGTAAAATTTTATCCAATATTCCCTTTTAAACGTTTAGTGATGGAGATATCATATACTAGGTTTAATGAGAATTTAAGCATTTTCTCATCTTTATAATAATTTCTAATTAAAATGAACTATATAATCATTTATTAAACAATATTGGATAGTTATCTGGGTTGATCATGAGCTAATGATCTTAATGGAAAATCTTAAACTTGATTTAATGTCTTGAGTCATTGCAGTGGGTCAACCACTCACTTTAGCTGATTGGTTGAAATTTTGTTTTCTTTTTTTTTAAATTATGCAAAAACTCTAAGCATAATATCAACCGAAATCCCAACATTCGTTGTTCATTCCTTTTAGCTTTGCAATGATATTACATACATTGATATCGGATAAAATTTGAATTTTTTACAGTTATTTTTAAAAGTAGATGATTTTTTTTATTATTTTCTGATCAATTTACTGATTTATATGAGATGATAAAAGGCAGAAAATCTTTATCGGCCTTATAACCCTAATATAATGGATTAAAAATATGCTGATAATTTGGATATGAAGGCCTTCAACGTAATAAACGTAATCGCAGAATAATTTTAATTTTTAATATTTTAAATTCTTTTAAATTATTTGATAAATGGTATATTAATTTGATTGTGTTTGTATTAGTGTGTGTACTATATAAATTATATAATATTAAATCATTTATGCTCTATTATACAGTATATAAATTCAAATATAACAAAAGTTGTTTTTGTAGTGTAATTTTGGATACAGTCCTAATGATTTTCAAAAGATATGTTTATATTTGTATTAGTGTGTTTGTTCTTGCCTCATGTTTATATAACAAGTAATGATTTACATATATAGAGTAGTGCAATGTAAATTTTAAAAACTGAAAATCTAATGTACAGAAAGGTTGCAGTTGATAAAGCAATCACAAAATTTTCTGGGCATAGTACTATGTGAAAATATAAACACTTAAAACCAATAAAGAGAGATTTCAAATGGTATGTGTATAGTGTTAGCCACAATAGTTATGCATATACCACATGGAATTGTATGCAGGAAAAGAATCAAATTCTGATTCTTGCCTATACCTTGATACTCATGCTGTGGAGTCAGTAGTTTTGCCACATCTTGCATCACATTATTTTCAAGTCTATAGCCAGCAAATGAGCTATATGAAAATAAATTATATATCTTTTGGAACAATGAATATAACAAGATAGCATCACTGATTGTGCATAAAGAATATAATCATCACTGATGTACACAAAAATATAAAATAAAGAGATGAAACTCATTTTATCAGTGATACAGACAGTAGCCTACAATTTCTAGTTTTAGATAGACAAAAAGCCAATTGCTATGATGACAAATGCATATCTATCTTCTGGAAATTATTTTTTTTGTATCTTTTATTAGGGATGAATCGTTTTCTTATAGATGTCTTTGAGATTTGTCAAATTTTGAGGTACAAGATAAAAATGAAGAATTTTTATGTGAATAATTTTGTAGATTCTGAAGCTAAGGATTATCTCAGGTAAGAAGTATTATATGGGTTGAAAGATAATTTTGTGAGGAATTCAAAAAAATTATCAATGAAGATATAATTTAAACTTAGTTAATGATAAATTAGAAATTATGAACAAACAATGAAATAATAATTATGTGGGATGTTGAAATTTCTTTTTTTCCTTATTTTTTAAATGGTTACCACTATTTGTCTTAGACTTATTGTTTTCCTTAGTTTTTCTAGTTTCTATTAATGTAAATTTTTTTGCTCTAACATAATTAAAACTGAAGTTATTGTAAAAATTGTGTCTCAGGTCAGTTTTTTTTTTAAAATTCAATATGGCGCCTGAAGAATCAACCAGTTAAACTTATAATTTTTGAATTTATCTGATCTACATTTGAATCTAAGTTGTAAAAATGGCAGTGAGATACACTCCACTATACATAGAAAACCATTTTCATGAAAATAATATTAGATAGAATTTTATTAATTAACAATGTAAAAAACAAACACAGAGATTTTAGGCAATAGAGAGCAGTAAAAATATTTCTCTTTCAAATAAATTAGATAATTGCATCGGACCAAGAGTAATTATTATTTTTCATTTTTCTTTTATAGATGATAGAATAAAGTCATTACAACTTAGGATGAAAATAAGAATAGCAACATTAGTAAGAGATTTCTAAACGTATTTCCAGTAGAAGCGCGTGTGTGTGCGGGTGAGAGGAGAGGGGTTGATAAATCTGCAATATAAACATAAATGTCATCTGACTTTTTGAGAAAATTTGAACTTGTGGATATGCACGAATATAAAAATGTTTGATTATCAAAAAATGCTTTTTTTTAATCTTATAAATACAAAAAATCATGATAATTAGTAATAAAGATTATATAGTCTATCTGAGATTAAATAAATAATTGACATCCTAACTTCAAATTATTATTAATAACACAAAAATAAACTGAAAAGTATAAGTTTAAGAGACAAAAGAATAAATAACCAAAAAAACTTTTATTGACACCTGGTCTTATTACAGTCACCTTCAAGCCTATAAAAAGAAATCACACTAAAGATTAATGTATCTCAAATGAAAAAGGTACCACTTGTCAGTAATGCAATACCTCAAGTGGAAAACATCTCATCTAATTGTGAACTTTTACTAGTTTTCAAACAATTGTGTTATTTGTATTCCTAATAATCATCAATAATATATAGACAAAAGAAATAATGTAATCTTTTTTAATCTCAAAATCTTTTATTTATGAAAAATAATGTTTACATGCTTTTGTTGAATAAAGCCTTTTGACATATATTATTAAACAGCTGTCTATTGGAAAATAAACAAAATGTAAGTAAATAATAAAATTTCAAAAATTTTAGGCTACATTTAATATCAATCATATTTATTTAAAAACAGTAATGCACTTAATATAATATTCACATCTAAGACAAAGTGTACAAATATACAGGATATCCCATAAATTCATTCTGTAACAAATACTTTATTAATGATGGCTAGAATAATTAGCTTTGTATATATTACATTTTCAAAATATTTAAAGACAAAAAATAAATTAGTGATTAAAATTATTTAAATTCAGCCTCCTTCTTAGTTCAGAAATATCATAACTATTAAAATTGTGAAAAATATATTAATCATTTGATACTAAATTTTTAAATAACTTGTTTATTGAACTACACAATTTATGACATAGAAAATAAAACAAAAATTACTTTTACAAAATTATACATCTTGGCTACACACTTTTTTTTTTTTGCTATTAAAAACCATTTTTCAAATTTTAAAATCTATCTTTAACTAAAATTATTACTGTGTAGTTATAACATGTTACAGAATTAACTAAAATACAATTTGTTAAAAAGAATAAAACTATAATATCTGAGATTAATCAAGAAAATAAAAATAAAAACCCCAACAAAAGAGCTATTATAGGTTAGAAGAAAATCTTTCTTAGTCTCAGGAGAATTGTCAATTAATAAGTAATAATTTCCTGATAATATCAAAAGGCAAAAGATATCTCTCTTTACAGCAATATAATCTCCTTATACCTATTATTTATTATAATAACAATCCATGAAAATATCTAATTCAACACACTCAAATATATATACTAGAGGTAGGAAAAGAAAGATTTAACTTGGAAAGACCTTCGTCCTGCAGTGGATCAATAATTGTTGAAAATGATGATGATTATTATCCATTCAAAATAACTTCTATAAAAACATTAATTTCATTAAAAAAAACATTTATGACTTTATATGCACATTAATATTACCAAAAAAATAAAATTTTAAATTGCAAATGCAAATTTTATTTTTAACACAGGTAAATAAGCAATAGAAGACCAAAAAAAAAAAAATTGGCATCATAACATTTTCTTTTCTAGCACTTTTTCAATATGACTTGAATTCCACAAATTAATATATATATATTACTTACAATTCTTACTCCATAGAGCCAATAAGTGAACCAGTTTTTAAAAGCTTACTTAAATAAACTTTAAATCTTTTTTTTTCCTTTGACTTTTTACATCTTAAAACTGATAGTTTTTTTTTTTTTAATTCTGAATAAAGTAAATGTATGTATGTGTATAGAAAAAGCTACTAAATAAATAATGTCAAGATTATTAGTAAAATAAGAATAGCATTGAATTCTTTTCCATTTTCACAATTTTTTTTTCTTTTTATACTTATAAAAACTTGGTTGTATTTAGTAAAATAATACACACATTTATATTATTCAATTACAAACAGGGGTGATATTCAGCAAGTATGCACAGGTACGTTCATACTCATGTTAAAATTTTGAAAGTTTTCCATACCTGTTGTTACAATAAATGCTACAAAATAATAAATCAATTATGACTTTTCAAAAAATAAAATAAATTGTAAATAAAAACCAAAAAATATATATTTTATAAATAATATTTATTTTATATAAAGGGTAGATAATTAGTTGAAATATTCGATGTTGATGTGATGTGATACTGCCAATTTCAATTGTGCTGCCATCTGGGATGGGCCAACACCAGTATTATTTAAGGAACAACTTCCTATCTTTTTTTTTTTTTTTGAGTACCTGTTGTTAAACACTGTGAATATCACACCTGATTCCAAGCATTTGATATCCATGATATTAACTCAAATTTACTATGTAAAGTAGTTTTTTGCATAACTTAATCTTAATTTATTAATGTTTTATTGGATAGCTAAAATATCACTTTATATTTAAATAATGGCCTAACTAGACATTAAATTAAAGTCTCTATTAATTAACTAATAACAAACTATTTACATTAATTACGTCATTGAGCAATAGATAAAAATAGTGGTGGTTTTATTTTGAAAATAATAATGTCCAGGCTAAATGCTGTTGTATCAAAGGAGTCTTCAGGTAAAAGTAAAAAGAAATAATCAAATAGTTAATTGCTCAAAAGATCGCATGACATTTGAAAAACACAGTGTCAGGTTGAGCACAAAAATACCTTTCAGTTGACCAAATTCATTCGTTTTTACTTTAATCAATTCTCATCTCTGAGTCTGAGATTCTATCAGTACTATAAATTGCAGAAGGCAAATAAGAAAACTAGTGAAGAAATTAAAATTTTAAAAACTATCTTAGTGAAAAAAATGTGAAAATTAGTTTAAAATGTCTCAATCATTTGGGAAAAAAGAGACGATTACAAGAAAGAATGCTCACCTAATATGATGATTCATCTCATTCACTCCTATAGAACAGAAAGCGAAGTGATGGCAGATTATTTTTAAAAGTATTTTATTTACAAAAAAATTTGGAGCAGAAATTTTATAAAAAAAAAAACTTCTGCTATTCAGAATACCTACAAAGAAAATAACACAAAAAGCAATCTGATCTATTATTGTTTTTAAATAGTGTAATATAAATATTTAAATTTCAATCACAGTTGAACACTTTAGATTTATTTTTATTACTTTAAGAAAAATTTAAAAAGGTGTATACCAGGTTAATAATAACTTTGGATAACATAGTTTTTGAGAATATAACAGAATATTAAATGACTTTCCCAGCTAACTATATTAGGAGTAATGATTAATTTCACTGTTTGCTCCACCCAACTTCTTATTCAAGTTTACAATAAATGGCAGTATGATAGATTAGATGAAAGTCCAGTCCCAATGCTGATATAAAAAAGTTATGGAAATTGGTTTTATTAAAGAAAATGATAACTTCTATGATTTTGGGGGCTAATTTTTTAAAAAATTACTTTTCATTGCAAAAACATCTTCCTTTTAGAATTCAAGATTTCATATAGTATACTTAATAATAATAAATCACATTTATCCCCTCAAATTAATAATATAGCTGATATTTAATTTAGAATTTTATTTAGCTATTGATTGATATACTCTGCATAATAGTATATCAATCAATAGCTAATAAAATTCTATTAGTGTGCTTTAAAATAAATTATTTTTTTCAATAATTTTAATTCACTAATGCGAAATATAATTTTCTATCAAGATATTGTTAATCTGTTTTTTTTTTTTTATAATTGATAAGCAACTAGATTATTCAGAATTTTAAAAGTACTATTTCATGATAGGCTAGAAAAGAAGAATATATAATGCAGTAATAATTTTTGATATTGAACCACATGACCACCATTTCTTCATGTTTACACAAGCTGTTAAAACATCGGTATGTGATGTGATGTGATGCACTGTGACTTCTCCTTAAACAAAGTCAGGAATCTCTCAGCAGCTATGTCCAGAGAAATCTGTTAGCCACTTTACCTTCCCTTTCCATTGTCCACCCTAAGTTTTCCCATAATCTGCTCCATCCCATTTTCACAACATAATCTTTGTCAACTCCATGACCTTCATATCTAAATCCCCCTTATCTTTTCCCAAACTGAGCATAAAAACCAATAAGTCACTTTCTGTATAATCACTTTGTTCATATTTAATCTTCCATAACTTCATTATTTGTACCCTTTCTGTTTCCAAGCATTTACATTGAAGTAACAGATGCCTAATATTTTCTACACCTTCCTTACACAACTTGCAGACTAAATCACCCATAATTTTCTATTTATGTGTATATTCCCTTGTTGCTAAAGATCCCATTCGAGCCTTAAACAATAAACTACTTTCCTTACTATTATCATAAATTAACTCACACCCAATGTTCCGTTTACTTCTATATATATTTAAACTCATTTTTTCTCTCTATACTAGTTCTCCATCTCTCCAACTCACTATTCTTTATTAATGCATCTATTCTTCTATCACACTCTTTACCACTATAACAATAAAAAATCCTCCTAACATAATCATCCCACCATTAAGTATACTGACATAAAGTCTTTATCCAAATCTTCTGCATACCACATTACCTTTCTCACTCATCTTGTTGCCTGCAATTTGCTTATAACCAAATTTAATACTATTTTGGCTATTCTTTTACTATCCATAAACTGCAATCTATGGAACATTTTCAATTTGATTTTTGCATCCCTCATGTAAAAACTTGACCATCCCATTTCTCCTTGAATTACACCATTAACTAGGCACTCATATATGCTATTGTTCCACTCCATTATAGTTTGACTATCTCCAGTAGCTATATAAACTATAGCCACCATCCATTCTTGTTTTCCCAACCTTATTTCAAACCACAAATGTTCTAGGCATTTAACAGTATTTAAATATTTTTTTGATATAACACCTATACCACCACCCTTTTTTCTTTCTCTTTTCTATTTATACCCTGCAATACCAAATCTTCCGAAACAGAATCTTCTTCTACTCTTAGATATGTTTCCACTACTGCTAATACCTCAAGCTCTTCATTTTCAATTGCTTTGTTTAATTCCTGCCACTTTTCTGGTCTCCTACCACCTTGCATATTCAAATACCCAATTTTAACAATTTTTTTCTTTCCTAACTACTCTTTTATAAATTTTTTTGATTCTTTCTTCTCCATTATTATAAATAACTTGCTCACCATTAATTTTACAGACTCATTCCCTCTCCATATCTACATTTATATCTAAATCAGCTGCCCTTTGTTTATTCCTTATATCCCATCCATTCTTCTTCTTTTTAATAACACTACAATTTAACCCCCCCCCCCCCCTTACAAGTTTCCTGAACTACATTGTTTATAAATCAGACTCCCTAAAACTTCACTTCCTTGTTTCCCTAAGTGCAACCCATCTTTACTATATAACTCCCTCTTCCCAATAAAAAAATTCCACACATCCACAAACATAACATCATTTCTCTCACACAATTCTTTCAATCTTTCATTTATAGAACATGCCCTATCTAACATATATCTTTTATCAAATCTTGGTAATAATCCAACTATTCCTATTCTTCATTTAACCATACTCAAATTCCTAATCAATTCTGTGTACTCATCCATTACTCTCTCTAATGACTCTGATAAATTATTAGTCCCTACCATGACATATACATCTTTATTCCCTTGCTTCTTTACTTTATCTGTAACATCCCTAATTCTAGCTCCCGGCAAACATAGTCTTACATACCTGTTTCTATTTTCCCTTGCAATTATATCTCCACATTCTCTTATTAGTGAATCCCCTATCAATACTGTCTCATAGTCTACTTCCTCTGTTTCATTCACAACCTTCTCTACCAGCTTCTGGACTTTCTTATCTACTTCTTTCTTATCATTCCTACCCAATAATTCCTTTATCTGCTCACACTTCATCTCTAACGATTTTAATTTTGCTTCTACATCCTTTACCTCTTCCTCTATCTTACTTATTCTTTGGCCAACCGTCTCCAATGCACTACCTATTTTTCCATCCATATCTCTTGTCACTCCACTACAAACACACTCTATCCTGCCTTCCTCAACTATGTTTTGTTCCATTTCCTCTGACTTCCTGCCTTCCTCAAGTACACTTTGCTCCATTTCTCCTGACTTTCTCTTTATGCTATCTATACTTTGAAACCACTTTTCACCTCTTTTATCACATTCACATACTGTCTACATAACCATATACCTGTTACATGCTTTCTAGTCTTATTTAAGCATTTCAAGTGGAAAACCTCATCACATATACTACACTCTACCACAGTACATCTAATTCCTTTCTGATGATTATATATGCATTGTAAAATACAAATGCAATCCATATTACTTATTTTCCAAGCCACCTATTCTATATTTAACTTTATATTTCTCTCCTACTCTTCAAACCCTTTTGCACAGAAAGATAAAAACTTTTACTTTCAAAAACAATCGATCAATAACCACGTGTATCTTGGACTTGTAAAAGGTTATCTTTTACCTCAAAATAACTAACTGTTCTTAAATTAAAATTTTAAAAAAACTGTAGGAGCAATTTTAAAGCAACTAATCTTACATACAACTTAGTTATAGAAATCCTTACATTAACACACATTCAACAAAAAGATTTTTTTTAAAAACTGCTATATTTTTAAAATAGCAATTGAAACACTTTTTTTTTTATAATAATTTTGATCTTTCCAAATTCAAAAAAAATCTCTCTCTTGATCACAATTTACTCCACAATTAAAGTATTTAAATCGATGCTTTCAGATGATTAATCACATAAAAAAGATAGCAAACTTAGCTGAGATTGAAGTCAGTAATTTTATTTCTACATTATAACGACATCTAATATAAGCTTTAATAACCAATCCAGAAGATTATGCATAGGGAATATGAGCACATTCTTCTAGCATCTATTGGGTTACTAGAATTTAATTAAGTGACAATATAGTGTGGAAAGAAATTGTGACCATGTGATATTTTAGTGATTTGATACCAATCCTAGCCAAAGCATAATAGTGACTATGGTTATTTAAAAAAAACAAAGACATCAATATATATATAGAGAGACCTGGATTCACATTAGTATGTTTAGATCCTCAAATTAGCTTCAATTAAAAACAGTAGTGTTTTCATTTTGAGTTAATAGCTTTGTACTTAAACAAAAAGATAAAAAGTAAGTGCTGCAGCGATGCATTTTATCCAATGATCCAAGTGTTCCTCACGGATAAAAGTCATATGCTTGTCGCTATACTTGGGATATTGAATTGGAAGGCACTGTATAGGGATTATGGTGGGATGCATTAGATCCAATAATCCAAGTGTACTGCTCCCAAAGACAAAGCTCCTCACTGAAGAAAAACATAAGCTAGAAACTAATCTGGGGATATTGAATTAGATGACAGTGGGTAAAAATTATGATACACAACTTTCTAACATCTATTGACTATTAGAACTTGCATTAAGTGGCACTAGTATAGAATAAATTATCGCTGATGTTTTAATAATTTTTGATCAGTAATTTAAAAAAATGCAAAAGATACACTAAAAATTAGTTATGATAAATACAAAAATGAAATCCAGATAAGAATTCTATCCTTTAAAAAAAATCTAGCAGTATATATTCATATAAAATGATTAGAAAAATTCCAAAAATAAAGTGCTAGAATAATAAAATAACAGTTTCATTATAAAAACAATATATGATAATTTGTTTATAGAATTAAATGATAAAAATGCAAATGTTTGCCATAGAAAGCTCAATACAAAAATTCCATGTATTTGAAGGGTTTAGATATCTCTGATAAAGATAGAAAAGCTGATGAAAGTTTTTGCTTTCTAAAATCCTTCACAAATATCAAAATAACAGAAGACAAAATATTAATCATGAAGTAACAATAGGCATTGGTATAATAAAAAGCTCAGAAAAATCTTTAGATGTAAAAACTTATTATTAAAAATTAAGATAAGAATTATTCAAGCTATGATGTCTCCCATAAAAGTTCCTAAACAAAAATATAAAACTGATTTAAACATCTAAAAATATGAATCAATAAAGTAAATAAATAAATACATATATATAGTCATAATAGGCACAAACTTGTATCTTGCTTTGCTTTTATTATGTGGGGATCTAATTCATCTAAAATAATTGATGATGATACACATCATCACTATAATTAATCAAAAATGTGATAGGTTACTCTAGAGGAATATCATTTATATGATCACAAGAGTTCATACTAGAACTTAATAATATTGGCTATGATGAAGACTGCTATTTTCATATAAAATTTAATAACAAAAATACAAATAAAAATGCCTGCAATGATTAATTTTGACAATTATTAAGTCTGGATTAGTGAGAAGACTCTAGATCCTTCCATTGATAACTGTTTTATTGATATTAAATTTTATATATAGGACAAATAGCTAACATGTATGTCTCAAGAGAATTACATTTATGCAAATCTGACAGGATCAGGGCTTGCAGATGACTTTTGTCATCAATTCATTGAAGTTTGTTGCAAACTTTGGATGATAGTCAGACAATGTAGTTGCTTAAAAGCAGTTTATTAATACTATTAAACTAATAATATGGAATGTGTGTAACAATATGAAAGATATAAAAATGCTCTATGCAGCTTAGTGTATTGTCAGACTGATGAGCTAAAAATTCACTGAGTCATTCCCAAATTTTAAAAAAATTCCAATTTAATAAATTAAATACAACAGTTGTGCTCCATTTGATACTGAAAAACTCAAATATCACATGACCTTCTGAGCAACTAATCATATAGTAATATAATTATAGAAGTGTCCAATATTCTTAATTATAAGATTGAGTAGAGCAAAAAAAAGTCATAACTTTTGATAATGATTATAGAACCTTCCTGGTTTATGAAAATTTTTATTGTATTAACATCACTTCAGTCATTTTATAAACACCTTGCATCTGCTTTTCCCCCCTTTATCTAAATTTACTAGAAATTAATTGTTTATTGACTTTTAAAATCAATCAAAAAAAATGTTATTTTTTTTTAAGATTTATGTTTATTTATATATACCATTTATAAAAGTGAACATTCACTCATTGGTGAATTAATTATTCTATGTAAGCTGTTAATCAATCTATGTCAATAATTAAATTTTCAATACAAATATTTTTACTTTTTAATCTTGTCTTATCTCAAAAAATGACAGCATAATATATGTGAATAATATCTGGAAAGTCATATGCAAACATATAATTTAAGTTATGAACACAAGATTCTAAATTTGAGATATTATCATTGATAATTACATGTTAACATTTATTTTCAGATAGATTAATATAATCAGAACATAAATAAACCAGCTATGAAATTCATAAAATAAGATTTTAGATATCTGAAAGTCAGAAATTGATGTCGTCATTTACTATTCAAGCATTGTAATTAACACCTGGTATTTTATTTACTAGAGGCATTTCAAAGTTCTGATTAATATAACAACATCTGATTCTTTTTTTTTTTTAAGTGTCATAGCATCAGCTGGGACACGAATCTGCAACCTGGGCAACTGCCTGCAACCACCAATGCAAGACAAACATCTGATTCTTTATCACATTTTGGTTGGACATATAAACAAGTGAATAGGGTAAGATGTTTTATGACAAACACAAGCATGATTTTCATGGGAGAGATATCATTTATGTTATGAAGATTATCTCAAAAACATTCTAAAGAGATGCAATGTTGACTGTTTCCAATGAGAAGATATATGAGAATATAATATATTGGTAAGCTACAATTAGACATAGCGTTGAAATAGTTTAGAAACAAACAAAAAATAAACCAATGACATTACAAAATAAGCAAAAAATAGACCTGCATGTTCTATATGTGAATGTATTTAAAAACCACAAATTGATTTATATAAACTCATTTCTGGAGCAGGTTTTTTTTTTTTAGTTGGAATGAATACACTCATTTATGAGTTGCTAGTGTTGTATATTTAATTGCCTATTTTCTGATTATTATAATTTTAATTGGGTTAGCTACACAAAATATTCATACACACATGCTTGCAAAAAAATTAAACATTTTGATAGGCAGCTATTGTTATAAACATTGATTGTTCTTGGATTTAATGATGTTTGAAATAAATAAACAATTGCAAACATTCAGATTGCATTTCATTTTTCTTATAAATAAAAACTTAAACAATTTCTTGACAGATGATGTTCTATTGTTCTTCCGTTTTAATGATGTTTACTTTGATTGTATGCATTATTAACACTTAAGGTTACTGATACTAAAAAATAGAAGTCTTATTTGATATTAAAGAGTAAAAATATTTCAAGACAGTCTTTAGACAAGATTTATACAAAAAGTAACAAAGATTTAAAGAGCTAAACCATTAAATTGTAACGTGTAGTTAATCATTTATTTAACTGCATTCATATCTATTAATTGTATGAGTTTTTAACTGAAAACAATTTGTACCTTGAAACAATAAATAGACAAAAAATGCTAATGAAATTGTAGTTAAAAGACATTTTAAAAAAAGAAAAAGAGAATATTTAAATAGGATATTTTGAACATGAAAAGTGAACAATATAAAGAAGAGAGAAAACAACTGTGTATATCCCATTTTTTAAAAAAATAAATTAAAAGAAATGTAGAAGAGATATTAAAATGGGTTTACTCATTATTGGATAATCTCTGGACTAATGAATGACTAATAAAAATTATTAATATATTTTCTTTATAAGAGTTTCTTTTTTGTTTGATATTTATTAAAAAGAAATAGTGAATATTATTCATAAACAACTGCAAGTGATAATAGGAAGTACACCTGCTTGTAGAAACTTAGCAATTTTAACAGTTCTATTTTCTATCCATATAAAATTTTGGCGGTATTAGATCTTATTTGCAAGTTTATTGAAATGATTTCTAGAAAGAATTCTTATGGTGTGTGCACTTGAAGATTACTACTTCAACAACATCACTTTCTAAAGATGCTTTGTCAATGCAGTCATATTATTGCACCTTCAACAATTTGTTTCATATCATATGAAAAAAAATTTTCATATCATTGATTACATTTTTAAGTTAAGACAATCTTGGTCTTCCTCTCAGCCTCCTGTCTAAAATTTTGCCTTTCAAAATATTTTGTAAAACCCTGTCAAATCATAAAATGTGACACAAAAACTTAATTAAGCTTTCTCATTTTTATCATATTCAGTAGTTCTCTTTTTATTCCAAGTTCTATTAATATTTTATCATTAATTTTCTTTTCCATCCAACTCATTCTAGCTAATCATATCCAAAGTCACATTTCCATTCTTTCCAATCTTCTTCCTTATTTTACCAATGGCTGTGTCCCACAACAATAAATCAATATACTCCAAATGAATGTTTTAATAAATTTCTATTTTTGTACAATATTCTTATTTTCATTTTGAAAAGCATGTTTCGCTAACATTACTTTCCTTTGAATCTTAACAAGACAACTATTGTTATCACGAATCATATTTCCCAGATAATAAAAGTCCTTAACTTGTTCTAATCATGTATTATTTATTCACATATCAATCAGTCTTTTTACCACTTGTCTTTACCACCATCATCCTAGTTTTATAAACATTTGTCTTTAATTTAAAAGATTGTATGAGCTTATTCAATATGTTAGGTATTACATTCATTTCTTTCTCTGAGTCTGAAAATAATGCTCGACCATTCACATAATAAATACAATGCATATATTTACAATGAATGTTAATTCCTTTAGTTTCCTTTTTATAATCCTTGTTATCTTTTTTAATAAATAAATTGAATAAATAGAGTGATAATGGACAACACTTGCCTCACATCCCTTCTTATATTAACATTACTTTTGCAACTATTTATGCTTATTTCTGTATTTTGACATTTATCTAAATTTAAAATTTATCAGCAATCTATCCAATCAAGGCCAACATTATTAATTATTTTAACAACAACTTCCAATCCACTTACTCAAAAGCTTTCTCTAAGTGAATGAAAGCCACATAAGACTTCATATTCATTTCCAATCTTCTTTGCAAAATCATTTTTAATGACATATTGCTTCACTACTTCCCAGCTCTAAAACCATATTAATTTTCATTCATATTTTTATCAATTTTATTTTGTATTCTATTTTTATTAATAATAAAAATAAAATCTTCCAGATATGAGGTAATAGAGCTAATGTAATATTTTGCACAATCCCTTGAAGTACATTTTTTTCCAAAAGACAATAGTTTTTGGAGTCATAATATCAGATGGTATATAATTTTCATATCCAGTTATTAGATCAAATAATTTACTTTTAATGATATCAGTACAATTTTTTAAAAGTTCAATTGACATATCATCTACACCAGATATATCTTAGTAATTGTATAATCAATTTTTTCTCTTGTTATTATAGATCCTTTATCATCCTTAATGATCATATTTTCATCCTCCATATAATCTTTCATATTTATACTTATTATTTCTTCTTCTATATACAAATTTTCAATGTACACTTTCCAACATCACATGCTCTTTTATTTCAAAAGTATCCTTTCCATTATTACTTCAGAAAAATATAATAAATATACTGTACTTAAATAATTATTTTTGAATTAAAACAAGGTGTGTGTGGGTGTCTGATAATTAATGCGATGTGATAAATTTATATGTTTTCATCACTAATAGATAGTTTTTATAGTATATTCTTGTTAAAATAGTTAAAAAATACAAAAATATGCTACATATTATATCCTGTTATAACAGTACCCTTGCTTTTCAGAAAATTATAAATTCAAAAAATGAATGAAAAACTTAAATATTATCTATAATCATAATAGTAATATGAAAAATACTTAAAAATTAAAACTAATGCATTAGTATAATTTAAGTGTAACTTAATAGCAAATATTCTTTGAAATATAATTTAATAACAAATGCAATAAACAAATATAATTTTTTTACATTTATACTTACTTCATTATGAATAAATTTTTCAAATCTAAGTAATGGAAAGTTGATACAGTATTATAAAGATGGTAGAAATGTTAATATAAAAAAAGTCTCAAAAAGTATTGTTTAACTTATTGCTTTATAAGTAGCAATAAAGTGAAAAAAATATAAATTTAAATTCATTAACTAATCACATTTATTTGATTATGAAAAAATTTTGCATTTATATTTCACTAAACTACAATGTGTGCTTTGTTTTTCTACATTGAATTAAAATGAAAAAACCTTTTATGGATGGACATTAAAACTATTATCTTTTTTTCTTCTTTTTTGTTGATTTTTTTTTGTTGTTGTTTTGTTGTTATTGAATATGAACTTTTAATACAGAATATAGATACAATATTTTTTTTTACTTCAGCTGTCATATAGAGTTTCAAATCAGTTAACATTCATACAGTTTATGAATAAAGAAAACTTCATAAAAGATTATGCCATAACATAATACTATTTGATCACATCAAGTGACAGATATTTGCATGGATATTAAAACAATAACCATAATCTATCTTTTTTGAAATTTTACTTTTAGTAGAGAATCACCTTCCTTTTTTATTTTTTTTTATCTGAATGTTGCTATATAGGTAATTGAAAATTTCATACAACTTATGGATAAGTTTAACTTCTTTATAAAAATGTGTTACTACTTTTAAACTCTGATCACTAGTTGTTGCTTTTTTTAATCTTGAATGGTAATGTAACAATCTGACATTAGAAGTTGCTGCCATATTTAAACAGTTTCATCTGTTATTGATCATAGACTTTTAGCACAGAATAACAATGGGCAAACTGTGGATCCTTAATCACTACTGATTTTCATTGCCATTTTTCCTAAAATTTTATATTAATAATCTATAGTAGTATAATATATGCCAATATCAAAATATTTTAGTCCATAAATGTTTTAAAGATATGTAAAAATCAAATATTTTAAAATTTAAAAATATTAATTTTTAAATGATACTGGTCAAAAGGATAACTAATGTGAATTTTATTACTGTATTTAGTTGGTAAAAAGTATTTTGAAATTTGATAACCTGTGTTGCTCCTGCCAAAATTAAATTCAAAAGTCTTCCAATCTTCAAAAAACTAGCTTCCAACTAATTTCTATTTTTGGGACTTATTACTGTGAATCTCCTTTGTCTGAAGTAAAATCTGTCTATCAAAACAACATGCTAATCTCACTTTAGTCATCTCAGAAAGCTTCTTAGAATAGCTTTGATATTTTACTATCCAGATTTTAAGAAAGATTCAATCAAAGACTTCAATGAATAAAATTTAAACATATTTTAATTTGGTGAGTAAAACTATATAGTTGTAATTTTTAATATTTATAAATACAATTTTAAAATTATATTTTCCAAGGTTCTTGAACATGCAAAAATGTATGAAAAAAAACTATTATACATGACTCTTATTTTCAAATAACTTTTCTATCCTTGGTATACAATCATTTTTTTTTTACTTTTGACTATATTCAGACAACTGGAAATGTCACATAACTTAAAGATTAGTTTAACTTTTTTAAAATGCATAATGGATATTAAACTCAGGCAATGTAATTTTGCATAGTGAAATTCCATTAAAACAATAAATTATGATAATTCTATACCAGAAAGGTAATAAATTAAATGCCATTATGTCACTACTTCTTACACTGAGAAAATATTGTAAGCATATACTCATCTAAAACATATATCAATAATATACACCTGGATCTAGAAAACACATCACTTCTACAATGAACAATAGAAAGAGAAGATAAAAAAATCATGATATTACTTTTCTGGACCTATGAATAATGATAAAAAAAACAATCAAAAGAAATCTAAAACCTATTCAAATAAGAGGAGCTATTCATTCTAAATCAAGAGTCCCTTTAGAACACAAACTAACAGGTTTAAAATGTTTCTTGTATAGAAACATGAATTTATGCAAATACTAGGCTGATAGGAAGAACAATATCAATGCTTACATCACTGACTTCACAAATCTCAGTTACAATTGAAATATATTAATAAAAACAATCAGCAAATTCTACACTAAGTTAAATAAAAATAAAAACAAATTTAAACACAATTTGCCAAAGGTATAGATAAGCCTGCCATACACCCCTAAAACAGCAAAAAAAAAAACCCTAAGAAATATATGCATGGATACACATAAAGTCAGCTTCAGATCACCTCCACCACTTAACAACTTGCTGAATAAATTAAAAAAAAAAAATATCAAGGAAACACATCCCTCAAGTGGTTTACAAAGTTAATGCAATGTACCATTTTATAATTCTAGATATTATGGAGAATTGCATTCAAATAGATCTAAGAGAATCATCCAGAACACTTACTTATACAACAGATCTAAACAAAACAATGAATACAATTCTATCTTTTATGATCATGAGCTCACTTTGTGTCATACTTTGAATTCTATTAATGTAACCATGGTTTGTGCTGAAAAAGACAATAGAAAACAAAAATATAAGAAGGCAAGGGCAATTGCAAAAGATTCAAATGCAATTAATATAAAGAGTCATGCATTCCACTATCAAAAAATAAAATATTTAAATGCCTCATTTACATAATAAATCACATCAATGTGTAGGCATGATTTTCAACTGCTAAACAAAACAGCACTATGATTCTGGCAGTCTTCTGCCAAAATCATGCTTAGTGCAATGTAAAAGTCTTGAATATTAACTACACCTGGGTCTCGTTTTATGTGGATTATTTTAATGTGATTTTGAAGTTATGCGATCCATGTTTCTTCTTAATATCCTTCATATTTTACTATATTTATTAGATATCAAGAAATTTAAATTATTAATAACTTATTTTGACTTGAAATACTTTTTTTTTTCAAAAATATAATGTTATATTAGCAGTTAATGTGAATATGGCCTGAAGCTATATTTAGAATTTTAGCTTTTATATAAATAACCCTACTTATACCAATGAGTAAATACTAATAATAGATTTATACTTACATATAAAAATATCGCAATAAATATTCAAAAATTTTAAACTTTTAAAACATATTTTGTTAGGTATAACAGAAATAAATAATCATAGATTTTTAAAATAAATAATGAAGATTTTATTGATTTTATAAACTGAAAATAATCTTACTAATGATAATGTATAATCTTTTTGTTTTGATTGCGATCTCATTTTTTTAATATAGAAACAAAACCATTAGCACAGCACAAGATTGAAAGTGGCACTAGTTGTACATCACATCATGAATAAAAATAAAGTGGCTAATAGGTTTCACTGGGCATAATTGCTGAGAAATTATTGACTTTGTTTAAAGAAAAGCCACAATACATCACATCACATCGAATCTGATTTCTTACCACTTTACAAATGAACACTAGTGGTAATGATTAAAATATGTATGAAAAATGTAAAATTAAATACTGTAGTTAATAAAAAAGTAAAAAAAAAAGTTTGTCTTGTATTAATTTTTTTCAAATATTTGAAATTTTTTATTAGTCATACTTTATTTGTTTATCTTTTTAATGCAAATTTTAAAGTAATTTTTCCTTGCTGCTTTGCTTTTATGTGAATTTTGAAAATTACAGCATCTATCCCCCATTTTTCAAGGTAAATTGCATTTATTTTTGTGCGATTTCTTTTGTGCACGTTTTCTGAAGAACCTATCTACCACATAAAATGAGACCTGGGTGTACTACCTTTTCTTAATACTCAATTATAACAAGTTTATAATAATAACTTAAAATAATAACAATCTAACATTAGAAATTACCACTATATTTTTGGTTTCATTTTTTAAATTAATAAAAATAGATTTTTAATATAGAATGGGATTTTAGTTTAACATGTTGTGTGCAGTTATGAATCAATATGTATTTATATAGCATTCAGATGTTAATCTAATTTTTTTAATAAAAATAACTACATTAATCCAAACATTATGGCAACTGTAATTTTTGACTAATATAAAGTGCTTGGAAAGTAGAAAGATTCTAATTCATGCAGTTCAGATTAATGGAAACCTCCCATGTTTTAAAACTTAGAAATTATTTGGTTATCATCATTTTTCATTTTTATATAAACAATAAATTTTTATTTTTTATTACTAATACTGAATACTTCTTTTTATAGGTTTATTAATATTAATCATCAAAGGAATGCTTTATAAGGACTTTTAGTTGGCTTAATATAAAACAATATCCATAACTTTTCCAAAATTTCAGAATAGTAATTAATAACTTTATTCTTTTTCATAACTTTTTAATCTCATTTATTATTTTCTAAATTCAAGGCACTTTTTTTTTTTTAAAGTGTCATAGCATCGACCGGGATGCGAACCCGCAACCCGGCCAACTGCCTGCAAGTGCAAGGCAGTCACGCTGACCTCTCGACTACCAATGCAAGACAATTAAAGTAAACCTTCACATATAACAAAAATTAAAAAACTATAGTATTAATAATGTAAGTATAAGCAAAAACATAAAAACAATGTGAACAAATTCAAAACCAATGCACACCAATGAAAAAGACCAGAGTTGAAGTACATAAATGAAAATGAATGAACAAAAAAATTTATTGATAACATTTTAATCATGGTTACAATTAAAAACATAAAAACAAGGAAAAGGACAAAAGTCAGTAGACAAAAGTCAAAAGTATTGCTATATTTAATAATTGAAACAGAATTTAAATTATGGGTAAAGCAGTCTACACTATTAAGCATAGTTTAGATCCATCTACACAAACACAGATATTTACATTAATAGTGCTGGTGCTAGGTTGATCATATTCACTATGAAACACTCCTTTATCAAAATAATAATACTACTGTACTAAATCCACCATTTCCTTTATTTTGCTGTAATATCTGATATAAATGAAATTTACTCATTTGTAAATGTCTTAATTAAATTTAATTTATTACCAGTTATATGAATGTATACTTAGCATGGATGCTATTAATTGCCATTGCCAATTATTGTTAAGTCTATACATTGGTTCATAGAAATCCAATCATCCAAAGTGCAAACAAAGTAATTACATTGCATTGTATAATTTAAAAAAGAATATCTTATTATTGATTAAAAAAATGCATTTTGTAAATTATGCCTTCCTTATACATGTTTTGCAAGAAACAAATATCCAGTGAATTTTCTACTTGAATGTAAAAAAAACTTACATTATGAAATATCAAAATACAGAGGACAAATTTATTTTCAATGAAATCATAATGAAAAGCAATATTTTTTTGAGGGGGTAGAGGGAATAACATTACTATAAGAGAAATACTTTATAGTTTCCACAGTTTATTTTTGCAATTATTTACTTAAATCCCAAAAAACCATTAATTCTGAAAGTTTAAAAATGCCAGATTGACAATATTGCATCTATATTTAATTTATTTAAACAATGGAAGATAATTGAATAATTTGTAGTTTGAGGGTCATATATATGTTCAGACTCTTCACATTTCTAGCATCACATTTTAATGAACACAGCTAAAAAGTCTATTGCCGCGCGGTATTTATAATACAGTATACTGTATGATTAAGCTTTAAAAGTTATTTTGCATCAATAAGGTTTGAATTAAATCTTATTTTTTTTTTTAAACATAAAACAACTTTTTAGAAGTTCTACTTAGAAGCTGTAATTTTTTTTTTTTTTTTTGTAAGGAAGAAATGTTTTTGTTTACCTAATAGAAGAGTTAAATGTTTTTGTTATATCTAATAGCAGGATTATTCAAGCATGCTTACTAAAGTCTGCTTTATTAACTTATTTTCATCTCTTTTCTATAAACTCAAATTTAAAAAGGATTTAATCAATTTTATTTATTTATTTTTTTAAAACCCTCTAGAATTCAATTTAATTTAGTAGACTCCTATGTTATATAAATGGAAAATAGTGCTAAGTTGCAGAAAATTAACGATAAAGTGATTTATAAAGAATTGATCCCTAATCTTCCAAAGATGAAAAAACAGTCTAATTCACTGCAGTCAGTAATTTCCAATCGTTATATGTATATATTACTAATGACAATATGCATGCTATTATGATGATTAACAATCTTATACTTTATGACTCAGCTAAACAACCATTCTTTTCGCACAGGTTAATAATAGTATATATAAATTAATAAATAATTTTACAAAGGTTAGTTTAATAAAACAATGACATAAAAAAACTATCCATATATTTAAAAAATAATAAACCTTAAATATTATTTATAAGTAATTTCAATATCTATATTTCCCTATATAAAAATGATAAAAGTAATTCAAAAGGTTTAGTTCAGTATATACTATCTTTTTTAATAATGTCTGATGGTATTTATACAGTTTTCTGATAGCTACAGATCTTCATTGAATAATTAAAAATGGGGGGAAAAGCATACACATATCGATATTTGCTACCTTGTAATCATTTGCTTGATTCTCACATGGGTATATTTTTTATGATATGACATTTATATAGAATACTGAGTTATATATCATCACTATTATGAGGAATCATTTGAAAATGAGTGTGATGAACTTCAGAAAAAAGTGAAAGAAAAACAAAGATAAAAAAAATTATAAGTTTTGTGATGACTGGATCAATTAATCTGTAAATCACAAATATGATATATCATATGCTGGTCTTTTAATCTACTATTTTTATATCTTGTTTGTTGCCTACTACTGCAAACTTCAATCTTTTTGAAAGACTTCAGCATTTCTATTAAGTAAATTTTTATATTAAATTCTATCCTTAATGATATAATACCAATGAAAATAATAAATATTTTATCTTTTCAGAGCCTTCAAAATAATTTTTACAATACAAATGAGGCTGTTACTCTTCATGTCCTTTACATATCCAATGAATAAAGATATGCATTCAGATTTGCAAATGTAATTCTTCATATACAGCAAGAATTCATTGATTGCTTTTACAATCTTTTAATCATATTTTCAGAATATTCTGAAGTACCATTAAATTAAATTTTTTTTTCAATAACACTCAAAAAGTATTATTTCAACATGAACTTATGTTCTACTTCTATACAATAAATGTGGCAGAATAACAGCCTTAAATAACAATTAATTTAAATAATTATATTAGTAAAGTAAAATTGCTTTATATCTTTCCACCTAAAAGCTATTAAAATATTTAACTGGATTAATTTTTTTGTAAGATGATAACTGCCCAAATAAAAGTTAAAAATTTATTTCTGATTGATATAATAACTACTAATCCAAATTCTTTGCAGTCTGCATATAAAATAATATTGTAAATCATCTTATAAATTTAAAAAAAGTAGCCGGACCACCAGCATTCTGTGAAGGGAGGAATGAAAAATACTAAAATCCTGTTTTTGTTTTCAACAGATTCAAAAAAAAAAAATCACAATAAATCTATATTCCATCTTAATGTCTCTCATTACTATGAAAAATAAAACTTACAGCTAATACAAAACCATGTTTAAAACAGTAACAATATTTTCTTTTTTCATGCTATTATATGTGCATAAATTTCTCGAAGAATAAACTATTTTCTAACATTGCAATAAACTTTCTTTATTAACTAAATGAGTTAAATACTTTGATTAAATTAATAAATCATTTTCAACCACTACAGATACATTGCATGATGGTCTTTCATCACCTCTGATTTCTAGCCTATCTTCTCCACATTACTCCAACAAACTTCTTTATTATCCTTCTAATATGTGGTTTTTCTAGGTCATTTACAATCTCTAGGAATCCAGTTTAAGCTTTTGATTGTCAATATATTATCACCATTTTTAATAATATGTACAGGCCAACTCCACTTCAGTCTCCTAATTCTTTCAATGATATCAGTAACATTTGTTTAATCTCTCACCCATATATTTCATTTTTGAACTCTTCTTTTACTCCTAATATACATATCTATATTTTAAGGAATGTTATGAAGTCTCTATATTGCTCTTCTGTATCTCACATCCGTAAGTAAGAACTGGCAACATATATTTATTAACAACTTTCCTTTTCAAACATATAGGCATATTTCCTTTTAATATCAAATTATTTCTATCAAAAGCACTCCAATCAAGTTCAATTCTATGATGAATTTCATCCATTACATTTCCATCTGTAGTAATAATCTATCCAAAATATTTGTAGTTATTGATCTCTTCTAATTCATGATTATCAACCATTATTTTCTTATTTTGAAAAAAATCCATTGAGCATTACTTTAGACTTTTTAATATTTACTTCTAATCATACTGTCTTAATTTCATCTGATAGTATTTGCTACATTTCCTGAAATTCTAAAGCATTACTTGCAAAAATAACTACATCATCTGCAAAATATAGATGACTTAAATAATTTCTATTTACCTTTATTCCCTTAAATTTGCATTTTATTCCACAATATACTTCTTGAAAAACTTATGTAAAATGTTTTGGAGATATGGAATCACCCTATCACACATCCTTCTCAATGCTAATCTTCATAGCATCATTATGGAATCTAATTATTGCTGTTGCATTTTTATAAATATTCTTTGGAATATGACAATATCCTGGGTGTATACCTTGATAATCAAATGCTTTAATCATGGAAGAATGGCTTACAGAATCAAATGTCTTTTCATAATCTATAAATCCAAAGCATAATAACAACCCATATTCTTTGGTCTTTTATATAACTTATCTCCATACTTGTACATAATCCACTGTACTAAAACCACTTTTAAATCCAGCTTGTTCTTTTGTTTGATTAAAATCCAAAGTTTGCTATAGGTGAGTTGTAATTATTTTGGTAAAAATTTTGTATAGAACTGATAAAAAACTGATAGGACTGTAATTTCTAAAATCTTCCTTATCACCTTTTTTTTAAAAAGATTAGTATTAATACTCTAGTCTTCCAATCATCTGGTACATCTCTATCATTTAGACCTTTTGATATATAACTTTGCCAATTTTTTCTATTTCTTTCTGCTTCTTTTAGGATAATGATTATAATTCCATTACTACCTGAAGCTTACATGTTTCACTTCTTCATTTAAAATCCTGGGAAAATTAAGAAGTATAACATAAATATTTTTGCATATGGTTTTTTTTTCTTGCATTTGTATAAACCCATAAATAATATATATATATTGTGCCCTTGTCTGTAGGTCATAGGTCGGTAGAAAGGTCAAATGTGAAAAAAATTTTAAATTTTAAGTTATATTTAGGTGATATAAAAGTAATAATAGTTTTGTAATACAATTTTAAGCTAAAATACCTAACAGATCATAGTGTAATAAAGTATTTTTAAAAGTAAACAGTTAAATAAAGTTTTAA